>PVJN01004340.1:0-91364 GCA_004026805.1 Lasiurus borealis | reverse complement strand
AACATGTCCATTTCCTCCAGGTTGTCCAGTTTGTTGGAAAAGTGTTGTTCATAGTATTTTTAACAATCCTTCATATTTCAATGGGGCCTGTTATTATTTCACCTCTTTAATTTCTGATTTTGTTTATTTGGATCCTCTCTCTTTGCTTCTTGGTGAGTCTAGCTAGAGGTTTATCAATCTTGTTTATCCTTTCAAAGAAACAGCTCTTGGTTTTGTTGGTCTTTTATATTGTTTCTTTGATCTCTATGTCGTTTATCTCCACTATGATCTTTATTATTTCCTTCCTTCTGCTTTCACTGGGCTTTTCTTTTTTAAAATTTATTTTTATTTTTTAATTTAAGAAATCTTTATTGTTCAGATTATTACAATTGTTCCTCTTTTTCCCCCCATAGCAGGTTCTTGCTTTTCATCACTTTGAATATTTCTTGCCACTCCCATCTAGCCTGCATCGTTTCTGTTGAGAAATCAGCTGATAGTCATATGGGTGCTCCCTTGTAGGTAATGAACTGTTTTTCTCTTGCTGCTTTTAATATTCTCTCTTTGTCTTTTGCTCTTGGTATTTTAATTATGATGTGTCTTGGTGTGGTTCTCTTTGGATTCCTTTTATATGGAGTTCTGTGTGCTTCCTGGACTTGTAAGTCTATTTCTTTTACCAGATGTGGGAAGTTTTCAGTCATTATTTCTTTAAATAGGTTTTCAGTATCTTGCTCTCTCTCTTCTTCTGGCACCCCCACAATTCTGATGTTGGTACGCTTGAAGCTGTCCCAGAGTCTCCTTACATTATGTTCACATTTTTGGATTCTTTTCTCTTCTTGCTTTTCCAGTTGAATGTTTTCTGCTTCTTTATATTTCAAATTTTTGACTTGATTCTTGCCTTTCTCTAATATGCTCTTAGAACTCTGTATAATATTTTTTATTTCACTCAGTGTATGTTTAATTTCTAGTTGGTCCTTTATCATCTTTAGTTGGACCTTTTGCATCTCTAGTTGGCTCTTTTGCATCTCTAGTTGGTCCTTTTTCATATCTTGGCTCTCGCTAAGTTTATCCAACTTTTCTAGCATATTCTTGAAAAACCTTATAAGCGTGCATTTGAACTCTATATCCAGTCATTTTTTTCCCTCCATTTCTTTTGTTTGTGATCCCTTCCCTTGTCTCGGCATTTTCACTATGCCGGGGAAACTTCTGTGTTGAATTCAGCCTTCTGATACCAGACTTGCAAAACCGAAGAAGCCTCTGTTGAGCTTGGGCTGGGTGGAGTCTCAGGGCTTAAGGGACTGCCTTGCCTTCCAGTCGGCCCCGCCCTCCACGGCCCCTGAGTCTCACGTAACTGGGTAATCACTGGAGCGGTCCTTGTGCACACGCGCCCGCAGTGTCTCTAGACCACTGCCTTTCCAGCTCACCTGCACACCAGGACCACACGAGTCTAGGTCTCCAGGGTTTCACCCGAAACAGGGGCTTAGTGGAGTCAGACATGGCACAGTTGGGAGGGTCTGTCTTCCGCCCAGTCGTGAAAGCCAGCGGCACAATTAGCAATCTGTCCTCTGCGCAGTGCCGGGCCCGCCACCAGACCTGATCTTTTGCGACTCCCCTAAATTACCGTGCACCTCTCCCTTTTCACAGTCCAAACTCCCCCCGTATGAGTTTCGGCTGGATCTGGGGTTTAGTGTTGTAAGATAAGGGGTTCAGTGCCATTGGGAGTCTCCGTTTCCCTCCCGTCAGAGAAAGCCAGCCAGGTACTCCGGCACCCGCTCTCTCAGCGCCCGTGGCTCCATACCTCAGCTTTTTGCAGCTCCTCTGGGTTTCTGTGAGCCCCTCTCTTTCCTTCTAGCTGTAGAACTTACACTCAGCCAGCTTTCCTGTGGTTCTGAATGATGTCAGTTCTGTCTTTTAGTTGTAGTTTTGAAATTGTTGTGCGAGGCAGCAGTGTAGGTGTTTACCTATGCCGCCATCTTGGATTCTCCCTGTCATTATTTCTTCAAATAGGTTTTCTATTCCTTGATCAGTTTCCTCCTTCTGGTACCCCTATTATGCAGATGTTGTTTTGTTTCATGTTGTCCCAAAGTTCCCTTAGGCTCTCCTCTTGCTTTTTAATTTTTTTTTCTAGAAGCTGCTCTACTTGGGTATTTTTTTCTACCTTATCCTCTCCTTCTTTTAGTCTACTCTTGATGCTTTCTATTGAGTTCTTTACAGCAGCAATGTCATTTTTCATTTTTTCTTCTTCATTTCCTCTTGGTTCTTACTCATATTGTCAAATTTGTCTTCCATTCTTTTCAGCCACCTTATGACCATTTCTCTGAATTCTTTCTCTGGCAGGTTGCTTGCCTCCATTTCGTTTACTTTGTTTTCTGGTGATGCCTGCTTTTCTTTCATATGTGGGCTGTCTTTGTCTGCCCATGATCTCTCTTCTCCAGGGGTCTGCATTGTTTCAAAGGCGCAAAATACAACACAGCCAAGTACAATGCACAAGGCACTGAACAGAAATGTATTCATGTTATTAATAATCACACATAAAGGTGACCACCAGAGAGAGGCAAATTAGAGGATAGGAGAGAAAGAAGAAGAGAGAAAAGAAAATGAAAAAGAAATAAAGAAAGGAAGGAAGAAAGAAAGAAAAGAGTGCCAAATGAAATTGGGAGGGGGAAAAAAGTAAGAGATAAAAGAAAGAGAATAAGAACACCATATATATATACATACACACACACACACACACACATATATATGTATGTATATGTATATACACATACATATACACATACATATAAATATATATATATGGAAAAAACTCCTAGAACAGCCACTAATCCCAACAAATGCCGGCAACAAGTACCTGGAGATTAATACAAACTACAAACAACAACTAATATCAAGCAAGGCGAGGGAAAACAGAAGCAATAAACAAATAAAAACAAAGTGAATAAAAAAAAGATTAAGCAAAACAATCTAACAAAAAAAGCATAAAAAATTAATATAATCAACATTCAAGTAAACAACAAAAGGACAGAGAGAAAAACAATTTTTGGATAGGGAAGACAGAGAAGAGAGAGGTGTGTATGGACTTGGAGTAGGGGATTGGAAATTAGATATATAAGTAGGGTGAAATTTTAATGGGGTAAAAAGAAAGAATAGGGAAAATCTAAAGGGTAAGAGAAATGGCAACAAAAGGGGAAATGTTAGGAAGAGAGTGATGGCATAAAGGTAGAGTTGAGAAAGAATAAAATGATGCTAAAGGAAAGATGAAAATAGAATGTATAACACTAATCCCAAAGTAAAATAAAGAGAAAATAAAATGAAATAAAAATATATATATTTTTTATTGATTTTCCACAGAAAGGAAGGGAGAGGGACAAAGAGTCAGAAACATAGAAGAGAGAGAAACATCGATTAGTTGCCTCCTGCAAATTCCCCAACTGGGGATGTGTCCACAACGAAGGTACATGCCCTTGACCAGAATCAAACCTGGGAGCCAAACCGGTTAGGGCTAAAATGACATTTTTTTTTAACAAAAGGGTAAAATAGTAGTAGTAATAATACTGATTGAAAATAAAAATGTAATAATTAAAAGGTCAACCCAAGTGAGGAAAAAAGGAAAACAATTAGTTTTTTAAGTAAAAGATTAAAAAAAAAAAGCACAGTAGTGAAGGTCATTCACTTCCTCTTTTGTTCTGTTTGTGCACCTGTTTCCAACTCAGGACAGTATTGCAGTTCCCTGTATTCCACTGCTCCTCAGTGTTGTAAGCCAGTCCTGATTTTTAAGTGGGTCGTGTGTCTTAATTTCTTTTTTTTTAAAATATATTTTATTGATTTTTCACAGAGAGGAAGGGAGAGGGATAGAAAGTCAGAAACATCGATGCGAGAGAGAGACATCGATCAGCTGCCTCCTGCACACCCCACACTGGAGATGTGCCCACAAGCAAGGTACATGCCCCGGATCAGAATCGAACCCAGGACCTTTCAGTCCGCAGGCCGATGCTCTACCCACTGAACCAAACCGGTCTCGGCTCTTAATTTCTTTATTCCTTTATTTGTGATTATACAAGAATCAATTTGTGATTCAGCCCCTGAGTGGCAGTGTTTTGGGATTGACCACAGAGAGTATAGGTCCTCTCTAGGCTGTGCTTAGATCCTGCTTTCCCTGTGGCACTCAATACCGGTTTGTGGGAATGGGTTGCCCCAGAGCTGGTTCTCCAATGGTCACTTCCCGCTTTGACCTCCAAGTTCCAGAATAAACAACTTTCCCTGTTAGTCTCTTAGGGTGACCCCAACTGGGTGATCCTATGTATTGGGCTCAGCAATCAGAAGCAAGGATCTGAAGAAAGTGCACAAGTGCGCAAACTCCCTTTCCCCCTCATGTCCAAGCAGCTGGCACACTTTTAAAACTGCCAGGCTGTCCCTCCGCATCAGATCAAAATGGGTTGCTTTCTAGAGATCCCCTCTGTTAGCAGCTCTAAGGACCTCCTTCCACATTCACGGATCAAGCCAGCCCCAACAGCCACAGGTCTCTCCAGCTCCCACAGTGGGCAAGCTTCTCTGTCCTATGGGACCAGAGATCTCACCTCATCCCAGACGAAATCCAACCTTTCCGTGGTGGAGGGTAGAGCTCCTCTGAATCCACGTGTTTGTGCCAATTGGGGACTGGTGTTCCGGGGTTTGCAGTTGCTCAGTGGGTGCTGCAGTTGTAGATTCTCAGACTTCCAATAACATTCACCCTCCCCTTCCAAATGGCGCGGTCTCTGCGTACAAGCTGGCAGCTCCAGGAGGGAACCCAGCAGCAGTAGGGACTGCCCAGTCAGGAGCTCCCTGTCCAGCAGTCCCACACCTTCTCCTGGAGTATAGCTGTCTCTCAAGTCACCAACAAACACTCCCCGTGCGACCCTCAGCTGTTCCCTCTGTCTGCTCGGGGACAAGGCTGGAGACATGACTATCTATTATGCCGCCATTTTTTTCTTTTTTTTTTTTTTTAAGAGTGGAATGGAGCAGGAAAGATAGAGATAAACATTGATGTGAGAGAGACACATCAATTGGTTGCCTCCCACATGTGCCCTGACCAGGGCCGGGGATAGAGCCTGCAACTGAGGTATGTGCCCTTAACCGGAATTGAACCTGGGACCCTTCAGTCCTCGGACACTTCACTGAGCCAAATCAGCTAGGACTAGTTTTTTTTCAAATTAAAAAATTTTAATGTTGACATTATTGCAGGTGTCCTCCTTCTAAACCCGCTCCTTTCTTCACCTCCCTCCCAGCATATTGTTTTATGTTATATTTATAGGTACTCCAAGTCTTTTATATCTGGTCCTTCTTATGTAGTTATTTTTTCTCCTTTTTTTAAAAAAATGTTTTCTTAGCTATTAGGTATTTAGAAAGGTATATATTTTTTCTGTGGTTATATTTATATTAATGCCTTTATGTAAATAGTTTTAGTCTCTTCCACATCACCGAGGCTTCCGAAAAGGCTGGTTGATAGAGTGTTGGCCTGTGGACTGAAGGGTCCTGGGTTTGATTCTGGCCAAGGGCAAATGCCCAGGTTGTGGGCTTGATCCCCAGAGTGGGGTGTACAAGAGGCAGCCAATCTGATTCTCAGTCATCAGTCTATCTCTCCCTCTTCCTTCCTCTCTGAAATTAATTAAAAAATACTAAAGAGAGAGAGGAAGATATAAATAAGTGCATGAATATACTGTGTTCATGGATTGGTAGAATTAACATCATTAAAATGTCCATACCACCCAAAGTAATCTATAGGTTCAATGCAATCCCTATTGAAATACCAATAGCACATTTCACACATCTAGAGCAAAAAAATGTATATGGAACCAAAAGAGACCCCAAATAGTTGCAGCAACCTTAAGAAAGAACTAGGTTGGAAGGGTCACAAAACCAGATATCAAGTTATACTACAAAGCCACTGTAATCAAAACAGCCTGGTACCGGCATAAGAACAGGCATATAGATCAATGGAACAGAACAGAAAGCCCAGAAATTGACCCAAGCCATTACACTCAATATTTGACAAAGGAGGCAAGAGCATTCAATGGAGTAAAGACAGTCCCTTCAATAAATGTGTTAAGCCCCAGCCGGTTTTTCTCAGTGGACAGAGCGTCGGCCTGTGGACTAAAGTAGCAGTTGCCAACTGGTGGTTCTTGAGGTCCACCTGGACTAACGGGTCTCAGGTTTGAATCCAGCCGAGGGCATGTACCTTAGGTTGCAGGCTCCTCTCTGGCCTGGGCGCTGATCAGGGCGTTTGCAGGAGTCAACCAATCGATTTGTTTCTCTCATATTGATATTTCTCTCTGTCTTTCCCCCTCTCTTTCACTCTCTAAAAATCAATGGAAAAATATCCTAGGATGAGGATTTAAAAATATATATATTGCAATGTGAAACCTTTAGATTTAAAAAATAATAATAAGTGGTATTGAGATACATGTTAAAAAAATTAAACTAGACCACCAAGTTATCCCATACACAAGAATAAACTTAAAATGGGTAAAGGATGTAAATGTAAGTCATGAAGCCATAAAAATCCTAAAAGAAACCATAGGCAGCAAAATCTCAAACATCTCTCGTACCCATTTGCTTACAGATACATCTCCTAGAGCAAAGGAAACTAAGGAGAAAATAAATAAATGGGACCACATCAAAATAAACGCAACGGAAACCATCCCAAAAGGGAGCATTTGCTGGCTTGCAAGGTCTCAAAGGCGTGCTCTCCTTTCCAGGAGCACACCCGCACCTTTCCTCTAGAAATGGAAAAAGTCACCTCCCCCACTCTTTTCCCCAGGAAACTACTGGAGTAGATTCTCCACCAAAAGGATGGAGTAAATCAAGAAAAAAGAATTCCAACATACGAGTGAGGCGAGGGGAATCCCTAGGACGATTGTGAAGAAGACCCAGGGTCAGGAGCTTTCTGAGAAGCTCCGACAGTCTAAGCTTCAGGTCCCGGCAATCCCCTCACCTCTGTGAGGACTAGGGGTCATAGATGGTTCTAGGCGGGTAGAAGTCAACCAGAAAGCATTTCTGCCAGATTACCCAAAGAGATCTCAGCAGAAAAGGCCCTGAGACTGCAAAGGCTCTGAAGCTCCAGGAATTTATTGATTTATCAATCTAAAGAAATTATACCTAATTTTGTATTTTTTTACGGGCCCCCAACTTGTACAAACTTTAAACCCAACAAAATCTGGATGTTTCCTTGTCCAGAATAAAAAACAAACACTCCAGCTTGGAGCAGGGGGAAGACTCCAAGTTTGTTTGTTTGTTTTTTTCAAGAAAATGAAATTGACAGAATACATGATGTGGTAGTCATGGAGAGCCCCCTTAAGAAAGGATTGCTGCCAAAACCGGTTTGGCTCAGTGGATGGAGCATCGGCCTTCGGACCGAAAGGTTGCAGGTTCGATTCTGGTCAAGGGCACATACCTTGGTTGCAGGCACATCCCCAGTAGGGAGTGTGCAGGAGGCAACTGATCAACGTTTCTCTCTCATCGATGTTTCTAGCTCTCTATCTCTCTCCCTTCCTCTCCTTAAAAAAATCAATAAAATATATTTTTTAAAAAAGGATTGCTGCCCTGGCTGGTTTGGCTCAGTGAATAGAGTGTTGGTCTGGGGACTAAAAGGTTCCAGGTTTGATTCTGGTCAAGGGCACATTCCTGTGTTGTGGGCTCGATCCCCAGCAGGGAGCATGCAGGAGGCAGCCAATCAATGATTCTCTCTCATTATCGATGTTTCTATCTCTCCCTCTCCTTTCCTCTCTGAAATCAATAAAAATGTTTTTTTTTTTGTTTGTTTTTTAAAAGGATTGCTGCCCCACTGGGGCTTTTGGTAGGCAGACCGCTTCCAGCTGTCCGCTCCTTCAGGGATAGCCTCAGCGGCAGAAAGCGGCCTCACCCAACATCACACCCTCCCCTGGCACAGCCGACACTGGGCGACCGAGTCCGGCAGGATAGGAAGGCTGGCATATCGGCTGGACATTCCGATGGGCGATGCTTGCTCCGGAGCTCTCTGCTAGGGGGGTTGGCAGAGGCTTTGGCAGGCCTCACTGCAGCTGGACTTCTCCCTCTGCCCAGTCCTGCTTTCACCCACTTCCTTTCACCGGTGTTGATCCCTAATAAACATCTCCATGTCTACTTCCAGGGACACCCTGTGGAGCCCGGCTACCGTGTTCAGACAGGTTCAAGCCTCGGACTACCGAGAGGGCACAGTCCTCTCATTGCCACGTGCAAGTCCCAGCTTGGAGGGCAAAGCCCTCCCGGCACCATTAGAGCCAACAACTAGAGTTGTCCGCTTGAACCTGTGGTCAGAACACGTGGCCCCAAGTGTCTGAGTGATGTGGGCTTGATAGAGTTCACGTGCATATAACTGAGTAGCATCGAAATCCATGAGAATGTTGTAAACATCTTGACCACGCCCTCACTTTGCCTAGTGGAATCTGGCTATAAAATAAAGACACGGCTTGTAGTCCGGGGCACTGTTGCTAGGTCTCCATTAGAGGACAGTGTCCCACCCAGACCCAGCTTTCTTCTCTTGTCTGTCTTTTCTCAACCCTTCACTGCCCCCTTTCAGGCTCACCCAACCTGGCTGAGCTGGCACGGCACATAAGGTGCCCTGGGGCTGAGTATGCCATGGCCGCGCCAGCTCGCCACAACACCTGATTTGTATGAACTTCTTGAGAAGAGATTTAGATAACTGGTGGAGAGTATAAAGATTAAGCAAGTGAAAAAACAGGACAATTATTAACTCTGGGGAAACAAGCAGTTGTATAGGAAAGGAAAAGTAATCGTGTCTTACATATAGCAATGTCGACAATGACTAACCAAAATGACACTGCAGTTTGGGAAGATGGGGATTATGTGTATGGTGGGGCAGGTGATGGGGAAAGAGAGTTAAAACTTTATCTACCACCCTGACTGGTTTGGCTCAGTGGATAGAGCGTCAAACCTGCGGACTGAAGGGTCCCGGGTTTGATTCCAGTCGAGGGCATGTACCTTGGGGGGTGTGTAGGAGGCAACTGATCGATGTTTCTCTCTCATCGATGTTTCTAACTCTCTATCCTTTATCCTTCCTCTCTGTAAGAAATCAATAAAATATATTTTAAAAAATTTATCTCCTATAATGGAAAATCAAGAGGTAGTGCTTAAAACAGAAACATCAAAAAATGGCAAAGCATGTTACTTAGAGCTAATGGAGATAACTATATAGTCAGTTAAAAGAGTTGAAAACAGGTGTTTCTGGGAAAATGGAAATGGGGGAAGAGGGACTGCCTTGTTTTTACAGAAAGCCTTATACTTGTTATTTCTTTGAACTATGTGCATATATAACTTTGTTTATAAAAGAAGACTATAAACTTCCTAGCCGAGACTGGTTTGGCTCAGTGGATAGAGCGTCGGCTTGTGGACTGAAAGGTCCCAGGTTCGATTCCGGTTGGGGGCATGTACCTTGCTTTCGGGCACATCTCCACTGTAGGGTGTGCAGGAGGCGGCTGATCGATGTCTCTCTCTCATTGATGTTTCTGACTTTCTATCTCTCTCCCTCCCTCTTTGTAAAAAATCAATAAAATATATTAAAAAAAAACAAAAACAAAAAATAAACTTCCTGATGCAGGGACGAGGAGTCCTTGTTATTGAGTAACTAACTAGAAATCATTCCTATACTTGAAACTCTAAATAGCTCCCCATAGGGCTCAGCAAGCAATTAAGATCCAGTGAGGCCTCCAGGGGCTACAGGCAGGAACTGGCCTCTACAAGCTCCCCTCCCTGTCTCTGCCTCGTGCCTCTTTCAAGTGCTCACATGTACCTTGCTCCTGCCTCAGGAACTTTGCACATCTGTTTCTTCTACCTAACAAGCTCTCCACACCATCACCTGGCCCTCTCCCATAAATCTGGTGGATTTCAGCTCCAATGTCACTTCCTCCAGGAAATCCTGTCTCCCACCTTCCTTTTTCACCCAGCCTGATTGGCCATGGTGAGCCAATCCTAGGGTCCCACAGGACTTTGTAAGCCATATTTTCAGGCATTTACTCTTCATCCAGAACAGAAGGGGAGCCACCGAAGCACTGCCGGAAAGAAAAGATTTGCGACATTGGTAGGTCTGAGGGTCAGAAAGAATTATGAAAAGCAGCACCGCTTTCCTTGGCACACAGATGAACCTGGCTCAGCAGTGACCTCGTCCTACCTACCCAGGGCACCTTCACTAATTCCCTCCGGTGGTCTTTTCCCCAAGGGGGTCTGACTACCACTGGGGTCTCTGGTGATGGTTTCAGTGGAATATGATCAGATGTTTTAAAATAGTATATATTTATTTCAAAAAAAATGAAACTTGGCCGAGACCGGTTTGGCTCAGTGGATAGAGCATCGGCCTGCAGACTGAAAGGTCCCGGTTCGATTCCGGTCGGGGGCATGTACCTTGGTTGTGGGCACATCTCCAGTATGGGGCGTGCAGGAGGCAGCTGATCGATGTCTCTCTCTCATCGATGTTTCTGACTTTCTATCCCTCTCCTTTCCTCTCTGTAGAAAATCAATAAAATATATTAAAAAAATGAAACTTGCATCTTAAACCCAGTATTTCATTGGCTTTATTATTTAGGGCAAACGAATGAAGTTGATATCAATTTATTAGCTAAAAATTTGAGGCCTCTTCTCAAGTCAAACTCACCAATTACCTTGAAAATCCCTCCAGGCCTGTTTCTGTATCTACTAGTACAACTTTCTTGCCTAGAATACCTTTCACACACCCTGCTGTAGAAATTCTATATCCTCCAAAATTCTATGCCAGGAAAGTGGCCTTCAGTTACAGCAGGAGATTGGCACAGTGGTTAAAAGCCAACACTTATGAGATGTAAAGTTTAGACTCTGGGTGATACTGAGGTGTCAGAGGAAGTTCATTAATTGTAACAAATGCACTACCCTTGTGTGGGATGTTGATAGTGGACAAGGGGGTATATGGGAACTCTCTGCATCTTCTGTTCATAACATAAAGTTTATTAAAAAAACAAAAATCGCCCTGGCTGCTGTGGTTCAGTGATTCAGGGTTGACCTATGAACCAGGAGGTCGAGGTTTGATTCAGGTCAGGGCACGTGCCTGGGTTGTGGGTTCCCTCCCCAGTAGGGGACCTGCAGAAGGCAGTCAGGCAACTGATCAATGATTCTCTCTCATCATTGATGTTTCTATCTCTCTCTCCCTCTCCCTTCCACTCTGAAATCAATAAAAAATATATCTATATATATATGTGTATTTGTATATCTATATTTAAAAAGCCAAGGTTTAGAACTTCAATTCTTAGCTATTGTGTGACTTTGGACAAGTTACTTAACTTCTCTGGACCTCAATTTCCTCATCTGTTAGGTAGGAATAATAGTGCCTACCGTTAGAGGATTATGGTTAGAATGTAATGTCAACATGCATGTAAATGTACTCAGGAGTCCTGGCTGGCTTCGCTCAGTTGTCTGGGTGTTGGGTGTAGTCCAGTGAACTGAAAGGCTGCCAGTCTGATTCTGGTCAGGGCACATTCCCAGGTTGCAGGCTGGATCCCAATCCCCAGTAGGGTTGGTGCAAGAAGTAGCCTATCAATGTTTCCCTCTAACATCGATGTGTGTCTGTCTCTCTCTGCCTCTCCTTTCCTTCCTCTCTAAAAAATTGTCAGTAAATGCCTAGCATACATTAAGCCCTCCTTAAATGTTACCTGTTATTTTCACGAAAACGGGGAGGCCAGGATATGAGAGGACTTTCCCTACTTGTTTATTCATTTTGTGGGTGCTTAAAGCTTTTTGGTTGTTTGGGTGTTGGAGGCCTGCCTGCCTTTCCGAGGGGTCATTCTCATCCACACCGCGGTGAGCTGCTCGGGGGCGGATGCTGGGAATCCACGCGGTCCCACGCGGTCCTGAGCAGGAGTCACAGCGGCCGGAGGAGAGTGCGGGGATTGCTCCACCGTCGCCTTAGCAACCTCCACCCGCCCTGGAACTGGGTTAGACAGCCGCACGGTCTTCCCTGGGGAGCCACGGGGCCAGGCAGGCGCCGCTCCCCTCCCGCCACACGGTGGCGGCAGAGAGCTGAGCTCCGCGTCCCGCTGGGAGCTTCTGGGGAAGCAGCGCGCCATCGTTTGGGCCTCCTGGGCCCCGCTCCCCGCCCCTGCCAGGTCCGGTCACCTGCGTCCCGGCCGGGAGAACCGCTGGGTCTGAGCTCGCCCCGCTGGGCCCTGCGTTCCCTGTTCTAGGTCGGGCGTCCCCAGCTCACGTGACGCTCTCCACCCCACAACTGCTCCGGGGGGCGCCCCGTTCAGACTCGGCTGCGAACCCTCCAAGCCCGGCCCGCTCCCCAAGTGCGCCGGCCGGGGAGAAGGGAGGTGGGCGCGGGCTCGGCGTCCGCCGCCGCCGCCTCCGGCCGCCGCTTCCCCAGCTTCTCCGAGCCCGCGCCCTCGCCGCCGCCAGGCCTTTCTGGTGCCGGCCGGGTGGCGGCTGATGAGCGTCAGGGTGGCCGGGGGGCACCGCGCGGACCCCGGACGGGGACGGAGCGCGCGGGCACGTGCAGGCCGGGGCGGGGGCGGGGGCGGGGCCGGGCTCCGGTTTCCGCGGCCGAGGCGGCCCCGGCGGCGCGCGGGGTGCTGGGAGCGGGCGGTGCGGAACCCGGGGCGGGAGGCGCGGGCCGGGGGGCAGGACCGGGTTTGCCCGGGGCGGGGCGGCGCCGGGAAGCGGGTGAGGAAGGGAAGGGCCAGCCAGACCTGAGGCTGAACGGGTTAGCCCTTGGGGAGGGGGGTCCCCGAAGCGAGGAGGACCTGGGAGTGAGCGGGGAGGGGCAGGCGCCGCGCCCCCGTGCCGGCGGGTTCTGGGGATCCGCCAGGAAACGCTGGGGCTTGGCGGGGACGGGTCCGGAGGCCGGGTTGGTGCAGAGACGGCTGGCGGCCCCGGTGTGTCATCGCGCCCGCTTCCCGCACATTCCGGGCGCTGCTCGGGCTTGTCCCCCGGAGGCTGAGGACGCGGCGGCCCCTCCTGCCGCCCGTGCAGGGCGGGCCCGTCCCGCGCCCCGCGGGCCCCGCCGTCTCTCCGGAGCCTCTCCTCGCCCTCCGTCTCAGCACCGGGGGGAGGGGAGTCTCCGGGGCCGCGGCCGCGTCTAGAAAAACCTACGGGCTCCAGCTCCTTCCTCATCGAGGCTCCAGCAAACCTGGCTCTGCTTAGCGGGGGCCTCGGGGGGGTCCCCGCAGGGGAGGAGGAGGGAGCTGCCTCCACTGGCTCTTCCCGGTGCCGTCTGTGCAAGAGAGGACACGACCTTGGGGGCTGAAGTCGGGGTGCGGCCAGCCCCTCCCTCCCACCCCGGTAGCGGCCGGAGCTCGGACGGCAGAGGGAGACTGAGGTTGGAGGGGCTGGTGCTGCGGACGGGGTCTGGGGAACCCTCCCTGCCTGCTTTCCCCCTTAACATGTTTCCTTTGACATCCAAGTGTTTCATGCGTCGTATGTAAAAAGTTAAGCCTTAAAAAAAGATTTTAAAAAATGAAAAACCCTCATCTTCACTGCTGAGATAGCTGTTGAGTATCCTTCCAGCACTTCTTCAGTTTATTTATACATTTACCATGTAAACATACATATAAAAGGGTCACGCTGCACATTTCATCTTGCAACTTGCTCCACTGTGGGCATATTTCGTGTCGTTATTTATAGAAATACCTTAATTTTTAACAAGTTTATAATATTCCAGCATATAGGTACCCCAGCATTCATTTAGTCCTCTCCTGGTCAACAGTCTGTGCCTGTGTTTATAATAATCCTTATGGTGTTTTATTTTAAATTAAAAATATGTGCTTATTTGTGAACATTTGTTAACATCTTGATAAAGGCAAAAATACTGATAAAGACAAAATTCACCGTGTCCCCATCGGCGGAGGCAGCTCCTTTGTTTTGTCAGCTGTACTTTCTGGAAACTGTCAGCCACCAGGCCGGGTAAGGCACGGAGCAGGCGGCAATCTGGGGTTGGGAGCAAGGTCTCCAGCGAGGCTTATCCAAGGTCACACAACTAGAAAGTGGTGGAGCCGGGCCGCAGCCCCGCTTTATCTGATTCAAAGCTCTGCTGGCCGCGGGTGCTTAGCATCGAGGTGTCTTTCCCTCCAACCTTTTTCCTGGGCCGCAGGACAGACACTCGCCTGTCCATATGCATGGCTTTTCCTGCTCCCGGACTCAGCGGAGGGTCAGCCAGGAGAGCAGAGGGAGAGGAACAAACCTGAGCAAAGGAGTGCAGGGACTGGAGGAATTTCCTCCCAGCCCCACTCAGGACAAGCTGATGCTGAGAGAGGGCAGGGGAGCGAGCGGGTAGGCTGGGTGGTCAGGAATTGGGGGTGGGGGGAGGTTTGGGAGAGCGTGGCACTTTGAGGAAGAAAGAAGATTTAGGAGGCTTTTGAAAGGATGTCTTGCTGGGAGGTACACTGTGTGTCCTCCAGGGACCTTTGTTTCCTGTCAGTGCTTTTTGGAGTTAGGTCGATTCCTTCTGGGGGAAGAGGGAGCAAAAATAAGCCCAGCTTTACTCGGGTTCACATTCATGTTGTATAATATTTTTTACTTTTACGAAAATGACGGCCTCTCCGCCCTTGCTCACGGAAACCTTCCACCTGCGGTGACCTGCCTCTCCCCGGCCTTTCTCTGTTTCCTCCTTCCTCTAGGCTCCACCTCTCAGCCCTCCCAGTGGCCCGAGGTCTTTGCAAGCCTAGCCCAAATTAGGGCATGTGATTGGCCTCCCAACTGGAGATCTGCTAGGCCATATTAAGAGGGACTTTTGTTATCACCGGAATCTCTTTCATGACCAGAAACTCTTCTGGTTTGTTGGTTTTCTAAATCTCTTTGGTGTCAAGCTGAGGACTGTGCACCGGCTGCCAATCCCAGGGGAGGTCTCTGAAACCTTCTCACCCATTGCATCTTGTTATCTGAGTCACCAAGCAAAACACAAGTAGCCCAGCACTGGATGGAACCATACTCCGGCTATCTGCAACCTTTTTCATCTCATGGCACACAAAACCTAATTACTAAAATTCTGCGGCATGCCAAATATATATACAGAAGATCTGGCAAAAAACAAAAGGTATAATTTTACTTCATTCAGACCAGATGGCTATTATGTTGGCTCTTGTCATTTTTTATTTTTATTTTTTAAAAATATATTTTATTGATTTCTTACAGAGAGAAAGGGAGAGGGATAAAGAGTTAGAAACATCCATGAGAGAAAGAGAAACATTGATCAGCCGCCTCCTGCACGCCCCTACTGGGGATGTGCCTGCAACCAAGATACATGCCCTTGACCTGAATCGAACCTGGGACTCCTTAGTCCGCAGGCCGCCGCTCTATCCACTGAGCCAAACCAGTTTCGGCAGGTCTTGCGTGTTTTAAAAATTCTTGGAGCGCACCAGTTTGCCTGACACGGCACACCGGTTGAAAATCACTGCTTTACTCACATAGAGAAGAGACAGCAAGATCGGCTTCAGGACCAGCCAGTGTGCTCAGTGGCTGAGCATCGACCTATGAACCAGGAAGTCACAGTTTTATTTCTAGTCAGAGCAAGCAGGAGGCAGCTGATCGATGCTTCTTTCTCGTCATTGATGTTTCTAGCCCGGTCTTCCTTTCCCGTCCTCTCTGAACTCAATAATATATTAGCTTCTTGGGCATCGGTCCCTCATGGCCAGCAGATCTCTCCTAGTGGCTAACACAGAGCAGTTTGCCTGTGCTCACCTTTTTCCTGCCACAGTGGAAGGACCAACTTTGTCATCTCCCAGAGAATGAACATAGCATCGGGGTTGGCCAGACACTGTATGACGCACATGCTTTAAGCAGAAACAAAAGAATACCCATGCACCTAAAACAACAGGAAAGATATGCCCACACAGAGTCCAGCACAGGTTGTATGGACTCTACCTTTTGGTTAGGAAGGGTTACAGGCCCAGGGCCCACTCCTATGCAGCAGAGTGGGGGTGGGTTCAAAGGACTGTTGACATGAAACTGCCCTTCTAGGCTAGCATGATTCTTTTTCTCCTCTCTGCTTTGGACACTAAAAAACTTTGAACTTTTCCATTTCTTTTCTTGTTCTTTTTTTAAAAATATATTTTATTGATTTTTTTCAGTGAGGAAGAGGGGTAGAGAGTTAGAAACATTGATGAGAAACATGGATCAGTTGCCTCTTGCACACCCCCTGCTAGGGATGTGCCCGCAACCAAGGTACATGCCCTTGACTGGAATCGAACCCAGGACCCTTCAGTCCACAGGTGGACGCTCTATCCACTGAGCCAAACCGGTTTCGACCTTTTCCATGTCTTGATCTCTATTTTTCTCTTGGTTCCAATTTTCATAATCACTTTTACCCTTAGAAAATGTTCTATTATGGAAAATTCCAAACATACATAAAAGTAGAGTGAATATAATCCATTGTCCTGTACCTGTCACCTATCTTCAATAAGTATCAACATCTGCCAGTCTACCTCCCCCATTTCCCCTGTCTGGGGTATCATAATGCTAATCCCAAACATTATATCATTTCGCCCACATTATTTCATCATGTATCTTTAACAGGGCCTTTTCCAACATAACTACCACACCCAACAAAATTAATAGAGTTCCCAAAAGTCACTTAATCCCTGGTTTATGTTCAAATTTCTTGAATAATTTGGTTCGTTTCAATCAGGATTCAAAGAAGATTTACACATTTCCTTCAGTTGACATGTCTTCCGGTGCCTTTTAATCGGTAACAGTTTCGCTGTTCTTTCTGGATGCAGGCTATTTGTTTGTAAAAGAAATCGAAGCACGTGCCCTGGAACGGCTCCCATCCCAGGAGATTGGGCTGACTGCTTCCCGCTGGGGTGGTTTACTTGTTCTTCTGTCCCGTGTGTTTCCAGGACACTCAAAGTCAGACCCAGAGGCTTGATCAGACTGTGGTGTAATATTTTTGGCAAGGATATCTTATTAGAGATGGTGCTATGTACTTAATTATAACATTACATCTGGAGGCATATAATATTTCACTGAAATGTTTTTACTGATTGATCCATGGGTACAGGGCTCTTAGCCAGCTCTCTTCATTATAAAATTCCCCTTCAACTTTTTATTGGTTTTTAGCACCCACTAATGATTCATTATTTCTTTCTTTTTTTTTTTTTATTGATTTTTTTTTTTTTTACAGAGAGGAAGGGAGAAGGAGAGTTGGAAACATTGATGAGAGAGAAACATCCATCAGGTGCCTCCTGCACACCCGCTACCCGGAATGTGCCCGCAACCAAGGTACATGCCCTTGACGGGAATCGAACCTGGGAACATTCAGTCCACAGGCCAACGCTCTTATCCACTGAGCCAAACTGGTTAGGGCTGATCCATTATTTCAGTAGGTATTACAAAAATGGTAATTTTCTAATTCTGTCACTTTTTGCATTCATTAGTTGGAATTCTATAAAAAAGAACTTATCCTCATTCATTATTGGATTTTTCTGAAATAATTTATATAAAAAAGACAGGATAAATACTTGATTCCTCTTAAGTATTTTTATAATTTGCCTGAACTCCTTTGTGAAAAAGGGGAGGGAAGAGGGGGAGAGAGGGAGGCAGAGCAGTAGAGTGGAAAGAGCACAGGTCCTGAATTCAGACAGAATCCTGACTCCATCACTTATTACTTGTGAGACCTTGGACAATCCTTCTGGGCCTCAGTCTCTGTAATTGCAAATTGGGGAAACTGACCCACAACTTGCCCAGAGTTGAGTAGAATCATTTCCAGGCCTAGATCAAGCAGTTCCTTGTACAGGAAGTAAAATGTATTCATCGTGGAAAATTTAAAGGATTCAAGCAACACAAAAAAGGGACTTTATGCCTTGTAAAAAGCATCTAGTACATGCCTGGTATATAGTAGGTATTTTTTTGTTTTTGTTATTAATCTTCACCCAAGGATATTTTTTCAATTATTTTTAGAGAGAGTGGAAGGGAGGGGGAGAGACACACACAGAGAGAGAAACATGGATGTGAGATATATCTATTAGTTACCTCACACATATACCCCAAGGTCCAGCATCGAGCCTACAACTGAGGTACGTGCCTTTGACCAGAATCAAACCCGGGACCCTTCAGTCCTCGGCCGCGCTCTAACCACTGAGAAAACTGGCTGGGACGGTAGGTGTTTTTGATAGCTCCTGTTGGCTCTCAGGCTGCCCTGTGTCAGCATCCTCCTGGAGGAGTGCAGGTTCCGCCGGGATGACTCCAGCCTCGGTCCAAGCAACCCCTAAGAAGAATGAGCGGGAGCGAGAGGGAGGCACAGGAGGCAGATTCCGCTGGTCTCATGTCAAGAGCTTATGAACTGAAGGTGACAGACCTGCCACAAACCTGCAGGGAGATCCTGGGAAAGTCACCTAACCTCCCGAGCTACAGTTTCTCACCTGCAAGATGGAGGTTGTCAAGACTAACCTGCCGGCTCTAGCTGGTTTGGCTCAGTGGATAGACCATTGGGATCCTGGGTTCAATTCTGGTCCGGGGCCTGTATGTCGGTGGCAGGCTTGATCCTGGGCCAATCAATGTATTTCTCTCACATCAATATTTCTCTCTCTCTCTCTCTCTCTCTCTCTCTCTCTCTCTCTCTCTCTCCTTCTTCTTCTTCTTCTTTCCACTCTCTAAAATTCAATGGAAAAATATCCTCAGGTGAGGATTAACAAAAACAACAACAAAAGACTAACCTGCCGGAGTTGTTGGGAGGACCATATGGAGTTGTTGGGAGGACCACATGGAGTTGTTGGGAGGACCACATGGAGTTGTTGGGAGGACTGCGTGAGATGTGGATCTAGAAATGCCCACCTCAGTGACAGCCCATGGGAGGCGCTCAGGAAATGGCAGTCAGCTTAATCCGAGTGCGAATTCACTTTCTGGACTCCCATCAGCTGTAAAGTCCCTCACAACTGTCTCCTCTCACTTACGGGCTGTGTGAGGCCTGCCTTCGAGCCCAGCTTTGTCATAAAAGTGCTGCCCTAGGCTCTTTGGTTCAGTGGATAGAGCGCCGGCCTGCGAACTGAAAGGTCCCAGGTTCGATTCTGGTCAATGGCACATGCCCGGGTTGTGGGCTCAATCCCTAGTGGGGGACTTGCAGGAGGCAGCCGATCCATGATTTCCTCTCATCATGGATATTTCTATCTCACTCTTCCTTCCTCTCTGAAGTCAGTCAATTTATATATATATATGTATAAATCAAAGTGCTATTGGGTAGGGTAAGCCTCTTCCTTCCTGAGACTTGGATTCCTCCATCTATGAAATGGTCAGATTAGGGGTCCAAATCCAAATGTCCCCAGGAAGAGCCAGAGAAACGGGTGAGGAGTTGAGGCAGGAGGGGGAGGGGATATGAGGAGCATGCCTTGTCTAAGAGAGACTGCCACTCCATTGCGAAGCAGGAATGTGAGCCCAGGCGTAATGGCAAGTTATATGAAATATTTAGTGACCTAAAGAGACCAAACAAAATAAATGTCAAGCAGGGCTAAGAGCATGGGCACTAAAGTAGGAGTTCATGGGCCAGCTCTCCCACATAATAACTGTGTGTCCTTGAACAAATCATTTAGCCTCTCTGCACCTTACTTTTCTTACCTGTAAAATGGGAGTAATTATTGTACCTACTTCACAGGATTATTGTGAGGATTAAATGAGCAAGGATGGGACTAGGGTGAGAGGTGAATAGAGTGAGGTTAATGAGGGTGCATTTGGATGCAAAACTTAAGAGGGCACCAAAAAAATCTCAACATTCAAGATAATTAACACTTTCATGTAATATTTTAAAAAGTGAAAAGTAATGCAAAGAAAAGTGGTTCTTTCTCTTGGGAGCCTTATTTTCCCCCTTCTGCCCCCACCACCTCCCCATCCCACACATTACCTTGGCCTTTCTCTCTAAACTCCAAGGCCCTTCTTTTGCTTCTGTAAACTGTTTCCTGAGCCTATATAGCCCCATTGGCTAACTTCTACTGCCTCTGTAATTTCCAAAATAAACTTTCTCTTATAATTTTTAAAAAATATATATTTTATTGATTTTTCACAGAGAGGAAGGAAGAGGGATAGAAAGTTAGAAACATCGATGAGAGAGAGACATGGATCAGCCGCCTCCTGCACGCCCCGAACTGGGGATGTGCCAGCAACCAATGTACGTGCCCTTGACCGGAATCAAACCTGGGACCTTTCAGTCTGCAGGCTGATGCTCTATCCACTGAGCCAAACCGGTTTCGGCCTTTTTCTTATAATTTGAAAAAAAAAAAGTTATGCATAAGAAATATCCATGATCAACAAAAAATATCAACGTTCTGAAGAAAGACAAAATCTGACCTTATACTGACATGGCCTATCAACTTCCCGCTAGTCCTGGCCCTGTGGAATTCTGTTTCTTTATATTTTTAAAATATATTTTATTGATATATGAAATATCTTAAAATGAGATGATACACAAGGAGAACTCCATCCCACCTCCAGGCTCAGAGGTTCAAGGGTAAGAGAGAGAAAGCATTTGACTTTGTTCACTACCATATCCCCAGCACCTACAATGGTGTCTCACACATGGTGGGATTTTAATATTTGTTGAATGAAGAAAAAGAGAGAGAGAGAGAGAGAGAAAGAGAGAGATGAAACATGCTGAACCTTAGAACAGTGCCTGACATCAAGTAGGTGCTAATAAAATAATAATTATGAGTGAGAAGATGATGTCACTGGGTCCTATTGTGTCCTCAGGCCAATGGCAAACCTAGTGTATTTGACACACAGAACAGATCATTTTTTAATGATCCGAACGTGACAGAATTATCTTCAATAATAATCATGAAATAAAACAAAATAAAAATAATGGCCCTGGCCAGGTGGCTTAGTTGATTGTCCTGTATACCTAAAGATTACAGATTTGATCCCAGATTTTGGTGCATATGAGAGGCAACGGATCAATGTTTCTTTCTCCCATCAATGTTTCTCTCTCTCTCTCTCTCTCCCTTCCTCCATCTCTAAAATAAAAAAATAAAAAAATTCCTCAGGTGAGGATTAAAAAAATGGTCAGAGAAAAATACATTAAAATTTTCTTTTATTGAATGTCATATAAATACTCCTTTATATATATACTTCCTATATATATTTAGACCAACAATTTTTAAAATTTTTATTGTTTGATTTTTTATTTATTTAATATAAATAAAAAAAAAAATATATATATATATATATATATATATATATATATATATATAATTGATTTCAGAGAGGAAGAGAGGAGAGACAGAAACGTCAATGATGAAAGCGAATCATTGATTGGTTGCCTCCTGCACGCCCCCTACTGGGGATCAAGCCTGCAACCCAGGCATGTGCCCTTGACCAGAAACAAACCTGGGACCCTTCCGTCCGCAGGCTAACACTCTATCCACTGAGCCAAACTGGCCAGGGCTGTTTATTGATTTTTTAGAGAGAAAGAGAGAAAGAGAGAAATATCAATTTGTTGCTCCACTTAAGCATTCATTGCTTATTGGTGTATATGCCCTAACTGGGAATTGAATCCACAATGTTGGGATAACACTCTAACCAATTGAGCTACCCAACTAGGGCTCCAATAAAATATTTTAAGTAAAAT
The DNA here is from genome assembly GCA_004026805.1 of Lasiurus borealis. NCBI lineage: Eukaryota > Metazoa > Chordata > Mammalia > Chiroptera > Vespertilionidae > Lasiurus > Lasiurus borealis. The sequence goes on along the minus strand of PVJN01004340.1, from coordinate 69,811 downwards.
AAAAATTACAGTATAAAGGGGGAAAATAGACTAATACTTTTTACATTTAAAAAATATATATTTTACGCCAGGACCGGTTTGGCTCAGTGGATAGAGCGTCGGCTTGCGGACTGAGGGGTCCCAGGTTCGATTCTGGTCGGAGGCATGTACCTTGGTTGCAGGCACGTCTCCACTATGGGGCGTGCAGGAGGCGGCTGATCGATGTCTCTCTCTCATCGATGTTTCTGACTTTCTCTCTCTCTCTCCCTTCCTCTCTCTCTCTCTCTAAAAAAAAATATATATATATATATATATATATATATATATATATATATATAATTTTACAGAGAGGAAGGCAGAAGGATAGAGAGTTAGAAACATTGATCAGTCGAAACCTGTTTGGCTCAGTGGATAGAGCATCGGTCTGTGGACTGAAAGGTTCGATTCCGGTCAAGGGCATGTACTTTGGTTTCGGGCACATCCCCAGTAGGGAGCGAGTGCAAGAGGCAGCTGATCAATGTCTCTAACTCTGTATCCCTCTCCCTTCTTCTCTGTAAAAAAATAATAAAACATATTTTTAAAAAAGAAAAGGAAACATCGATCAGCTGCCTCCTGCACACTCCATACTGGGGATGTGCTCACAACCAAGGTACATGCTCTTGACTGGAATCGAATCTTGGACCCTTGAGTTCACAGGCTGACGCTCTATCCACTGAGCCAAACCAGTTAGAGCTACATTTTTTTTTCTTTTACAAAAAGGAACACACACACACACACACACACACACACACACAAAGAAACCTTTCCAAAAGAAGCAACTTGACAAGGTCCAGAGAATGATTTGCACAGAGAACAAGAGAATTGCAGTAACTCAAGTTTTGTTCCTTTGTTTTTACAATCACTGGGCTATCATTGTTGATTTCATATCTGCTATATAATTGCAGGGATATGGGGACATGAACACTCTCTAAGTGAGCTTAATGATTCTGACCTGCTGTGAACTCTCCAACGGAAGGCATATATTGGGGCCAATTGTGTAACTGCAGGTTCTCCAAATTAGCTTCCATTTAGAATATTATTTATTAAAGGTTAGGTGATAAAAATGCCCTCATTTGAAGCTTACATATCCTATCTATATCATCTATAATAATACAACCCTAATATGCTAATTAGACCAGATGTCCTTCCAGATGAAGCCAGAGCTGCGAGGGAAACCCACATCCCAGGTGCCAGAGGGAAGCCAGTGCCAGCAGTTGGAGGAAGGAAGACCCACTCTTTCATAAATTTTGTGCATCGGCCTCTAGTCCTATATAATAGAGAGCTAACATGCTAATTAGACTGGATGGTGGAAGGACCAGTGGGTGAGGGGGTGGGGCCAGCGAGCCTGTGCTGCCAGGCCAGCCATTGCGGTCCTGGTGCCCCCCTTCCACAGAGGTGGCAGGAGAAGGGGCTGTGTGGTCCCAGATCCCCCGGGGAGCAGGCCTAAGCTGGCAGGTGGACATCCCCCGAGGGTTCCCGGACTGCAAGAGGGTGCAGGCGGGGCTGAGGGAACACCCCAAGTGCACAAATTTTCGTACACTGGGCCTCTAGTATATTATATTCATAAAACTCACAATAATTCCAGCAATTGTTTAGAAGTTAGACCAACAGAAAGATCTCTCTAAGAGAATTTTGTTTAGAATTGCCAGAGCATGGTGAAAATAAAAAGCAGACCCACCCAGTTTCATTAATATTTTAAAATTCTCTACGGACAATGCAGGCCTTATTTCTTGCACTAGGAGGATTTGCCACCCTTATCTGATTCCCCTCTGCCTCAGGCCACCAGTTTTCTTCCATCTCTGGCTAAGAAAGTCCCAAAGGCCTTTTCAAAGCTGACATTCCTTGACTTTCTAATCCTGGCTCTGCAAGCTATTTCAAGGTGTGAGATTCTGGATAAACCAGGTCATTTCTCCAAGTCTCAGTTTCCTCATCTGTGAAATGGGAACAACAAACCCAACCCAAGCCTTACCCCTTTAAGAGTTCCAGGAGGTAGCATGGAAGAAACTGTTTTATAAAGGAGCCGCACAGGTGGCAGGTACACAGGTGACAGGCCTTGATGACAAAGGCGATGATAATATTCCTTTGAATAGCAGACAGGAGTCATTCCTGGATCAAGGATCTGGGAGATGGGAAGGGGAATCCAGTGGGTGCTGGAATTTGCAAGTCCCTGAGCGTGACTTTTTCCTTCTAGGAAAAAGGCCAGATCCTCTTGATGTGGAGGCAGGAGGCTGATCACCATGCCCCAGCTCCTCTGCCACTGTACGTTAGCCCACCTGGATGGAGCTCTTCCTTTCCAAGGAGGGGGCTCAGGCAGAAGCAGGCTGGGAGGAAATGCTGACGTCAGCTGGCACTTGTCCTCAGGAGCACCCTGAAATGCACTCATCTTGTTTACTGTCTCCCCAAAGAGAATGTAGGTTCCTAGAGCAGAGGTTGACAAGTTTTTTTTTTTTTCCCTAAAGAGCCAGCTAGTAAACACTTTAGGCTTTCCAGACCATATGGTCTCTGTTGCTACTACTCAACTCGGCTGTTGTAGTGTGAAAGCAGCCCTAGACCATACGTAAACGGAGCATGGCTCTGTTCCAATAAAACTTTATTTATGGATACTGGAATTTGAATTTCATATAATTTGCACATCATGAAATAGTCTTCTTTTGATTCTTCTCCCCACCCCAATCATTTAAAGATGTAAAAAGCATTCTTAACTTACAGGCGTACAAAAATAATAGCTCAGATTTGGTCCACAGGCCAGTTCACACACCTCCCTCCCCCCCTTCCCGCCCCCCCCTACACAATCCTAGAGAAAAGGAAGAACCCTCTCTGTCTATTCCTCTGCTGTATCCTCAGTGCCCAGAATAGTGCCTGGCACACAGCCAGTGTCCACTGATGACCAACTGCTTCCTCTTCTGTCTCTCTACCTGCAATTCCATTCCCTTCTCTTGCTGCTACTGTACCCACCTCTATGGCCACCTCCGATCCTCCCTAACCAGTAGCAACACGCTTCTGTCTCACCCCCAGGCTCCCGGTCAGTGGAGGTGCCCTGGGACTCTCCCACCTGCGTGCTCCGGTTCCTCCTCACTGCTTCATCTTTGGCTCATTCTTTACCAGCCTCCTGACCTGAAGCCTTCTCACATCATCTTATATTGTATTAGGTATCATCTCCAACAATGGAGATCCTTCCCAGGGAACTCTACAAGCGCCAGTCTCCAGCCCTCCCCATCCTCTGCAGAGGGAAGAATTTGGAGGGAAGGGAGAGAGCCTATGATTGTTACCTCCCATTTCTTTTCTTTTTTTTTTTAAATATATCTTATTGATTTTTTACAGAGAGGAAGGGAGAGAGAAAGTCAGAAACATCGATGAGAGAGACACATCGATCAGCTGCCTCCTGCACGCCCCACAGTGGAGATGTGGCTACAAGCAAGGTACATGCCCCCAACTGGAATGGAACCTGGGACCTTTCAGTCTGCAAGCAGATGCTCTGTCCACTGAGCCAAACCGGTCTCGGCTGTTACCTCCCATTTCTATGGAGTACCTATCATGTGCCAGATACCACACAGATATTTTATTGCCCAATCTCACTTCAGGCACTCGGTCCTCCATATCCAGGGGTTCTGTATCAGTGGACTCAACTGTGGATTGAAAACATTTGGGAAGTGAGGGAGTCAGTTTGCTCAGTGGTTAGTGCGTCAGCCTGAATACTGAAGGGTTGTGGGTTTGATTCTGGTCAAGGGCACATACCTCAGTTGCAGGCTCAATCCACAGCCCTGGTCATGTTTCTCTCTCTGTGTCTCTCCCCCTCCCTTCCACTCTTTCTAAAAATCAATGGAAAAAATATCCTTGGTGAGGATGAACAAAAACAAACAAATAAGAAATATTTGGGAGGAAAAATGTTACATTGTTGCTGAGTGTACCGTGTAGTTAGGCCTACGAATGGTTGCATCTATAATGAATTCCTAAACAATACAGTACGACAACTATTTATATTGTATTAGGTATTGTAAGTAATCTAGAAATCAGTTAAAGTATACAGGAGGATGTAGGTATATGCGAACACTACCCTATTTTATATAAGGGACTTGAGAAGCTGCAGATTTTGGAATCTGTGGGGGATCCTAGAACCAATTCTCTGCAGATACTAAGAGATGGCTGTACTCAAAACCATCTCTACATTACAGATACTCAGAGAGACTAACTAAAATGTAGAGCCAGAATTAGAGCCCAGGTTGGTGTGGCTCCATTCACAAGTATATATTGTGGGCTTGCAATACGTCAGATGCATCCAAAATGTTAAATATGTCAGTGATAAAATATGTAAGTTCCTGTTTCACGGAACTGTGTTCTAGTGGGAGGAACAAACAATAAACAGGTAAATATGTGATATGATTGCTGGTAAAGAGGCCTGCCATGAAAAGAAGATAACATAGGTGGTACCATTAAAGGGGAACTATTTTAGAGAGGGTCAGTCCTCTCTCAGGAGGTGCGAATGTGAGCAGAAGTGGATGAAGTGAGAGAGTGAGTCTCATGAGAGTTGGAGAAAAGGATGCTCCCGGTGGAGGGCACAGCAGGAGCAAAAGCCTGAGCTGAGAGGTGCCTGGCATGTCACAGAGCTGCAAGAACGCCTGGCAGCCCAGGGCAGCGAGTGAGCGGTGGGAGAGGAGATGGCAGAAGGAGCAGGGGACCAGGTCCTTGGGGGCTTTGCAGGCTGGCAAAGATCTTGGCTTTTGTTTGAAGTGTGATGGGGAGCCACAGGAGGGTTTCAACCAAGGGAGTGCTGTCCCCTCCATCCCTCAGACCTGGAGGAGGCAAACAGGAGACTCCACCCCCTCACCTTTTTATCACGACCCACTGTCTGTAAACTGAGTACCCCTGCACCCACTTCTGGGCCTCCCTTGTGCTGAAGTGATGGAGTCTGAGACAATTGGGTTCCCATCCCAGCTGCAATACTCACTAGCTGTCTGATCACAGGCAATCCCACCCATCTTGGAACCTCAGTTTTCTCATCTGGAAAACGGGAACAATAATTTGTCTCATGATATTGTTGGGATGATTTGCCGAGCTCTTGCTTGTAAAACAGTCAGCCCGAGGCAGGTCACATAATTCTCTCTCAATAAGCCCTCATAGTTAGTCATGATGATTATTATTTAAGTACTTAGCCAAGTTTTGGCACTTTGTAATTACTTGTGAAAGGTAACTGCCATTATGATTATTCCCCTCATCCTATTCCACCTGCTGTAGGAGACACATGGGCAAGACCCTCCTCTACATGAAAGGTCAAGAAAGAATAGCCCATTTGGCTCAGTGGATAGAGTACTGGCCTGCAGATTGAAGAGTCCTGGGATCGACTCTGGTCAAGGGCACATGCCAGGGTTGCGAGCTTGATGCCAGGAGGGGCATGCAGGAGGCAGCAGATCAATGATTCTCTTTCATCATTGATGTTTCTTTTTTTAAAAAATATATTTTATTGATTTTTCACAGAGAGGAAGGAAGAGGGATAGAGAGTTAGAAACATCGATGAGAGAGAAAGACATCGATCAGCCGCCTCTTGCACGCCCCCTACTGGAGATGTGCCCGCAACCAATGTACGTACATGCCCTTAACCGGAATCGAACCTGACACCTTCCAGTCCGCAGGCCGAGGCTCTATCCACTGAGCCAAACCGGTTTTGGGCGCATCATTGATGTTTCTATCTCTCCCCCTTTCCCTTCCTCTCTGAAGTCAATAAAAATATATTAAAAAATAATAATGACAGACCCTTTCCCCAGGAACTTGTGCTCTAGAACATTAGAGTAAGCACATGCCCAGACTGCCGTAGAGGGACCCAAAACCCAGCCCTTAGCCACTGTGAGGCCATCCCCCTGCTCTGTGCCAGAATGACGTCTTCAACAGGATACAGAATAATAATCTCATCTGTGTCCAGCAAAGCCCGTTTACACCAATGAGTCACTTATTTAACAAACACCTCAAGTGACTGCCCAGAACAGCCCATTCTAACCCCATTAATAATAATAATAATACTAGCTAGAATTGGTCAAATACTCAGTGTAGTATTTCAGAGCATGGGGTTAAACTGCCTGGGTCTGAGTCCTAGATTTACAATTTCCTGGGTAGGTGATGTTGGGCATTTCACTTAGCTTTTTTGAGGACCTACTATGTCCCAGGGGTCTGGAAAACAATGAAGAGCCAAGAAAACATGACTGCTGCCCTCTCAGAGCTTACTGTCTAATTAAAGAGCCCAATGTTAATCAAATCACATAAACACACATAAAAGTACAATCTTAAGAAATGCTAGAGGGAAGTATCCATTGCTATGAATGTATATGACAGGGAGGTAAGGGAAGAAGTGATTGTGGAGATAAGCTGGCCTGAGGAAGAGGGGAGACAGTTTGAAGTACAAGGAACAGCATGTGCAAAGGCCCTGTGGTTGTAGCCCAGAAAGAAATAGAGAAAACTGTGAGTTCAGACTTCAGGATCAGCACATTGCAAACTGTGGTTTGCTTTCTATGGCTCTCTATTGAGTGACTGCTATCCCTACAACACTTACGGGCAAGCTGACCTGCCGCCACGCTCCCCAGCAGGGTCCAGGTGTGCTCTGGACCTCCTTTTCCAGCATGACCCACTGTCTTTCCAATGCCCTTGGGAAAGGAGACACAGGAAGTAAAACATTCATAGGAAAATACTATCACTACTCAGTCCTTAAATTGAGATGGTAGAAAATCCTGTCCTGTGAGAAGGGGAAGAGAGGGCTAGGGGCCCCAGGAAAGGGCCAGACTAAAGGCAAAATCACTCCTGCTTTCCCCTCCCTTACTCCACTCCCACCCATCCACCCCATCTCCCGAGCAGTCCTTTGCCCTCAATCTCTGGGTCTCAGTGTTTCTTCCTAAATCTAATTTCAATCTGGCTTGTAGCCAGATATTTGGCATCTGTCCGCAATCTGGTCTGAGCCCTGAGTAGGATTACTAGATTCAGCGAATCGAAACGGAAGATCCAGTTAAATTTGAACTTCAGATAAACAACAACTTTTTAGTCCAGTGGGGGTTGGGCCATCACAAGCTAGTTAGGGGTAATCCATGAACTGGGTGATACCAACACTTAATGGTAATAATGGCTGCCATCTCTAGTCCTGGCTGCCTCCAGTTCAGATGTTGCTTTTCTCCTCAGGGAGGTGGACAATGAGTGGATTAGAGAACAAAGTTTGGGCCCAAGGTTGTCCTTCAGCTCTGCCATCTTCCAGCTGTGCAACCTCGAAGGTCCTCAGAGAATGAGATGATTGACTTCTCTGTTTCTCCTTCTGTACACTGGAGACAATAACAGGACCAACCTCCTGGTGTTGGGGGATTAAGCGAGGTTATACAGGTAAAGTGCTTAGAACAGTGCCTCGTCTACAGTAAATGCTGTTAGTGTTAGCTGTAATTTATTTAATCACACCAGACTGAATGGAAACTCCATGAAAGCAGGGGCTTTGTTTTGTTTATTGTTACATCATCAGCATCTAGAATTGGGCCTGGTTTACAATACATGCTCAGGAAGAGGGCCTGACGTGTAACATGTAGCCACTAATTTTTATTGAATTAAAATGAATTTAGTCCTTAGCATATTCCTGAACGTTTGAGATTATAATTTCCCTTTTTACAGATAAGGTAACAGGTTTAGAGATATAAAACAAGTTTCCCAATGTCAAGGAGGTAGCAGACCTGGGATTCAAATCCAGATTTGTTGGGTTCCTAAAGCTTTTTTTGCTAAAAACTCAATTCACTTCAACAGCTACCCCGGGAACAAGGAATAATGGGAGCTCTGGATTTAGGAGAAATTCTCATCCACTTTGATTTTTGAAAATCTTAAACTGTTCTTGACTTGCTGTGTAATTCTGGGCAAGTCCATTTCATCTTTCTGAGGCTGTCAGCTAGGTGGTGGAGAGGATTCAAGAAAAATCACACATTGGTGGAGGCTAGTTCACAGAAAGCTTTTATTTTTTAGAAGGCTTTTTAAAAAAAGATCTTTTAAGTTGATTTTTAGAGAGTGAGGGAGAAGAAGAAAGGGAGAAGAAGAGAGAGAGAAACATCAATGTGAGAGCGAAACATCAGTTGGCTGCTGGCAACCCAGGCATGTGCCCTGATCTGAAACCTTTTGGCGTACAGTATGTATGATGATGCCTAACCGATCGAGCCACACCAGCCAGGGCTGCAGAAGGCTTCTGACAAACAATCCTTTCCTTAGAACAGTTTTGCAAGTAAATGGCCATTCTTCCCTATCCATGAACCTGCAAGGTCATCCCTCCGCGAGCTCGCATGTGAATCATTCTCACCACACCTGGACCCCTAACACTTCTTTAGATGGAGGCTGAATCTCTCCAGGGGGGATCCTCCCTGGCTTTTACTCCAAGTGTCAATCCGGGTCCATCCTGGAAGCCTGGTCCCTGTCCTCAGAGGAGGAGCGACTCCAAACCAGCCCAGATCTGGGCCTACAGCTGGAGAGATTCTGGGGAGACTGAGCTTGAAATGAGCCCCTCCCCGCCCCAGTACAGGCTGTGAAAAATGTGTATTAAGAAACCACTTTGGGGCACTGTGGATTCTGACGGTGGTGACGGTGTTGGAACTTACCTGGCGTTGGATCGCTGAGATCCCCAGGGATCCAATGCTGACTTCCGGAAGGGGATTCCTAGGGCCTCCTGAGGGGGGTGGGAGAGTTCATGGGACTTGGGCCCAGGCTCCTTTCCAGCTTCTGCCAGGGTCCGGCCCCGGGCTTTCCGCTGCGTGTGCGTGGGGGGCGCTGGGGGTGGGGAACAGGAGGGAATCCCCCGTAAGGTGAAGGAACGTCTAGAGATTCTGAACAAGGTGAGTAGGGAGGTAGCCGGGGACCTGGCGGGGCCGGAGCGGGGTGCGGGAGGGAGGCTGGTGGGGGGTTAGGGAGGTGGGACTAGGTTTTGGGGGGGAGGAGCCAGGAAGCTTTTTCTGGGCGGAGCGCAGCGCCAGGCAGGGGCTCGCGGCGGAGGCGGGGCCAGCTCGCCCCGCACGGCCGGGGCGGGGGTCCGCGCCGGGAATGCCGCCCGCAGGGGCGGGGCTTCCGCGGCCCCGCCCCCCGCGCAGGTAGCCAATGGACGCGGCAGCGCCGGGTGACGGAGGGAGCCGAAGTGCGAGTGCCGCGGCGGCGGCGGCGCGGGCGGCCCTGCCGGAGCGCGAGGGTCTCGGAGCGGGGGGCGCGGGGGCGCGGGGACTCAGAGGCGGGGACCCCGGAGCCCGGAGGCGGCGCGGCCAGGGCCGCCGGAGGAGCGCGAGCGGCCCGGCGGCGGCGCGATGCCGCTCGCTCAGCTCAAGGAGCCCTGGCCGCTCATGGAGCTGGTGCCGCTGGACCCGGAGGTGAGTGAGCCGGGCGGGGAGCCGGCGCCGGCGGCCGCCGATCCCGCGTCCCCGCAGAGGCGGGGCGGCCCGAGGCGCTTCTGCAGGGCGGCGGGTGCCCCCGAGGGCGCGAGCGCCCTCCGATCTGTGGCCCCTTCTCCGGCCCCACCCCCTCCGCCTCGGGTGCGTGTGAGCGAAGGACAGTTCCGCCGAGCGCCGGCGAGGGGATCCGGTGGGGCGCCCAGCCCGGCCTCCCTCGCGCCGCACACCTCGCACCCGTGCCGGGCGCTGTCGGGGCTTCCTCCATCGGCGCCGACGGGCCGGGCCGGGGTGCCCGGCGTCTGGGATTGTGTGGGGCCGGGATCGTGCCCCTCTCCACCCCCCACTCCTCCCTGACGTCCCCCTGAGCCCTGCCCTTCCCCGTCTCTCCGCTCGGACCCTAGAAGCACTGCCCCTCTGGTCTCTGGCAGTTACGGGATGTGCGGTGACACCACCGCCGGTCTGGGGCCGAAACCCGTGGTTTTCTTTGCCCCGAGGCGAGGGCCAGAGGACAGCCGTGGTGTCCCCGGCCCCGGATTGTGGAGGAAGCGAGCGGAGAAAGCTCTTCGACCGTTAGAAGATCATCCCCGGAGATGGGGAGGACCTTGGTGCCTGCGACCCTCTGGCGCCCCCTCCCACGGGCAGGGCCCCGGGACCCCTGGATAGTTTGACCTCTGCCAACCTAGCCTCTCCCAGAAGCAGCCCCTGCCCTGCTCTGAGGCTTCGCTGATGCCAGGCCCTCAGCCTGCAGGAGGCCAGCTCTTCCTGTGCCCTCTGACCCCAGGGTCAAGGTCAAGCCCCCGAACCCAACAGGGCAAGGACATTTCCTCCGCAGCCTCCGGTTGGGATGGAGGCAGGTGATACTCCGTTTCCGGAGGAGACGGGGGAGATGGGGGGAGAGGGCGAGAAGACCTCACTGGGCCTGGGAGCCAAGGCGGTTTTCCCACTGCCGAGGTTCTCCCTTCCCTGCCCCTCTCTTACCTGGGGCAGCCACCCGGGGCCCAGCCTCTCCTCCGAGGTGTGCTGCCCCTTTAAAGGGATGGTCATGGCTGACACTGGCTGTTGGAGGGTGGGTGAGGCAGGATTAGGTAAGCAACCTGAAGGCGCAATTTGGAGTAAATTGCTCTGGGATCCCTGCCACGGGGTTTTTACAGGCCCTGCGTGCTCTTGGAAGTTCTCTCTTGCTGACTCACCTTACACTGCCCTCTGCATCCCCTGTTACTCCTGGCCCACTCTCCCCAGGCCTGGGCCACCAGGGTCCGGGGAGGGAGCTCTGAGGCGGATCCCTTGGCGGTGGCATACCCCCGTCACCTAGGCCTCTCTAGAGGCAGGTGAGCCGGGAGACGCCAGCGAGGAACTTAACCCAAGGACTTACCTTGGAGATAGGGAGGGCGGACACCTAGGAGCCTGACTCCCGGTCCAGGGCACGACTTCCTGCTTCCCTTAGGGAACGCTGGGGCTCGGCCAGCTTCGTCAGGGGGCCAGGTTTTTAATGGGAAACTCACCTCCGTTTTGAATACTTCTGCATTTGAACTCTGTGAGAGGAGAAGACGGGCTTAGTTCCTAGGATTGGGGCAGGAGGCGGGTGGGGGATGGGGGGATGATTTCTCCAGGAGCTTTCCCTGGGAAATGCTGTGTGACCCTCAGCCAGTCCTTAGCCTCTCTGGGCCTCTTGTTTCTTGAGTGGCCAGGGCTGGGTCTTTGCTTCTGCTTCCTGGGTGCAGAGCCCTGGGTACTGCTACCCATTCTCCCCCTCCCCCACTCTATGGAGGTGCCAGGCAACTGGATGTTATTGTTTGGGTAACAGGAGCCATGGGGCAGCCAGGGCAGGGGTTGGGCTGTTCTCACCGAGAACAGGGCCTCGCTGTTCTGAGCCCAGGTGACATGTAAGCGATACCGCAGCCTGACCCGCAGGTATAGGCCCTGCCTCTGGCTCCGGGACGGGAAGGAGATAGACAGGGGCTGGCGGGGTTTGGTAGAGGCCTGAGAGCTGGACTGCCCTGCCCTCCCAATGCCGCCACCGAAAACGGGCTGCTGGGAGGCAGGGCCCGGCTCCGGGTGTGGCCCAGGTGGAGCAGACGCATTGGGAGTGTGGGTGAGGGTTCTGCCAGGGCCTTCCTTGACTTTGCTGAAAGAAGTAACCTTGTCCCCGGGCCCAGCCCTGCCATCTACAGAGCTTTACTGTGTGCCGCCCACCCTGCCTCATAATTAATTCTCATATTTAAATAATCCTCAGAGCTACGTCTCAAGGTCGGGAATATAACCCCCATTTCCATAGGAGACAGATGAACTCAGAAAGACCTGGCCTGTGCGTTCCTGTCAGAGTTAGTACTGGAACTCAGTTCTCTCAAGTGTGGGAAGGCTTAAGGACGGGGAAGGGTTGCGATCAAACTGGCCCAGGTGGATGGTGCTCCGAGAGAGGCTCCGGATGTTGGCAAGCTCTCCTCATCCTGAAAAGCCCCTGTCCAGCCTTTGCCGAGGAGAGACTGTGCCAGCCAGCCCTGGCACCTGGCCCCCAGCCTCCAGCATGGTGCAGGGCTGCCAATGCCGGGCTCTGAACCCGGCTCCTGGGGCTGCTTCCTGCCTGCGGGACACGTGCTGTCTTTGTCCATCTGCTGCCGGCTTCTCTAGACGCTGCCCTGGACCCTTCTTCCCACAGCAGAGCTGCTTCAGTGGGAAGGAAGAAGCCTGTGGGAGCCTCTCTCGGACTTCTTGGGCAGGGGTGCAATGGCTGGGGGCCCCACGAACAGTGCTCTTTGAGAAAGAGGGAGGAGGGTGTATCTCCATCCTCTTTTTGCTTTTTTTAAAAAAATATATTTTATTGATTTTTTACAGACAGGAAGGGAGAGGGATAGAGAGTTAGAAACATCGATGAGAAACATCGATCAGTTGCCTCTTGCACACCCCCTGCTAGGGATTTGCCCGCAACCAAGGTATATGCCCTTGACTGGAATCGAACCTGGGACCTTTTAGTCCACAGACAAATGCTCTATCCACTGAGCCAAACCTGTCAGGGCTATCTCCATCCTCTTAAGCTGTATCAGACTTTTTTTTTAATCTTCCTGTATCAGACTTTTTTTTTTAATCTTCACCCCAGAATATATTTTTATTGATTTGAGAGAGAGAGAGAGAGAGAGAGAGAGAGAGAAACATCATTGGCTGCCCTCTCCCTCTTCCCCACCTCATATCCATCCTGACCAGGGACTGAACCCGCAACCTAGGTATGACCGGGAATGAAACCCACAACTTTTTTTTTTAAAATATATTTTATTGATTTTTTTACAGAGAGGAAGGGAGAGGGATAGAAAGTCAGAAACATCGATGAGAGAGAGACATTGATTAGCCGCCTCCTGCATGCCCCACACTGAAGATGTGCCCGCAAGCAAGGTACATGCCCCCGACCAGAATCGAACCTGAGACCCCTCAGTCCGCAAGCCGACGCTCTATCCACTGAGCCAAACCTGTCTCGGCTGTACCAGACTTTTTAGACAAGGTCCTTCATTCAGTATTCTGCAAGGTCAGCATCATTGTCCCCTTCCATTCATTCATTCAGTCATTCGGCAATATTTATTGAGCACTTACCATGTGACAACAGAATTCCAAGCATCAGGATGCAGCTGTGTATTAAGACAGACCTGCTTCCCTCTCCCTTCCTCTCTGTAAAAAATAAATAAAATATATATTACAAAAAAAAAAAGACAGACCTACTTTCATGGTATAGATCAACGGTCGGCAAACCGCGGCTCGCCGACCACTGGTGTAGATGAAGGAACTGAAGCCCAGAGAAATGATGTGACAGACCCAGGGTTGGAGTGAGTGGCTGGCAGCGCTAGGATGAGCAGCTGTATCTTTGTGGCGGCAGAGCTGTGTTCTTTCCGCCAGCCATGCAGCAGTCAGGTCAGGACAAATGAACCCTGTCTTCCCTGGGTGGCCCCTGGCTCTTAGGGGGAAGATCACCTGTGGTCTTTTTTGTTTCTTAGTCTTTTCTCCAGGACTGCCATTCGCCTTTAGAGACTTTATGTATCAGCTCTTACAGATGTGGGGTTCCAGGAGGAGGCACCCAGGCCAGAGACCCTGGGACTGGAGGCAGCCACACCTCTAGGTACACCCACTGTCTCCTCCCTTTCCTCATTTGGGAGGGGACTTGGGGTTATGGCCCCCTGTCTGTTGCCTGCTAACTGGGGGACTTCAGGTGGGCCCCTTCACTCTCTGAGCCTTGTCTGGAAAATGGGAGTAATAGAGCCTACTCTGGCCTCCCTGCTCTCTTTGCTGGGTTGAGCTTTTATTTGACACTAGTGCCCTGGTGCACGAAGTCCGTGCACATTAAAGGGGAATTAATTAGAGGAAATAATTTAATAATTTAATATTGCTATTTGCTCTTTCTCTATTATAGAAGTGTCAGAGATGAAAGAAAATTAGTAAAATGTACATGAAAACCTTCTTCCTGTCAGAGTCTGGGGCACACCACGGGACCTAGAATCAAGTCCCCACTCACCCACATGCACCTAAATATTGTGTGAGACCCAGACCCAGCCGGTGCCCTCCCTCCACTGGACTAGATCCAGACCCAGCCAGTCCCACTCTTGTCAAGCCCCACTGGACAGGGGACGTAGCCTCAGGTTCTTTGACCCAGTGCTGGGGGAGGTCCCCCAGCTCAGACCAGGGCAGGGGGCATGCCTTGAGGTCCCCCATCAAGCCCTGCCAGGTGTGGGGGCACAGCCTCAGGTCCTTTGTCAAGTCCCAGCAGGTCCTTTGTTTAAGTCTCAGGTCCCCCATCAAGCCTTGCTGGGCGGGGAGCTTGGCCTGAGTCCCCCCAACCCAGCACTGGGGGTGCATCTTGAGGTCACCATCAATCCCTGCCAGGTTGGGGGCATGGCCTGAGGTTCCCCAGCCTGGTGCCAAGGCAGGTGGCATGGCCACAGGTCCCCTGTCAAGCTCCACCTGGTGGGGGGCCGCAGCCTGAGGTCCCCCAGCCTGACGTTGGAACAGGAGGAGCAGCCTAAGGTCTTCTAACCCAGCACCAGGATGGGAAGCGCACCTTGAGGTCCCCGGTCAAACCCTGCCGGTTGGGGGGCATGGCCTGAGGTCCCCTGTCAAGCCCTGCCGGGTGTGGGGTGGTGTACCTGAGGTCCCCTAGCCCAGCACCAGGACAGGAAGTGCACTTTGAGGTCCCCCATCAAGCCCTTCCGGATGTGGGACACAGTCTGAGGTCCCCTGTCAAGCCCCACGGGGGTGGGGGAGGGTGTAGCCTCAGGTCCCTGCTGATTGGGTGTTAAGGCTCCTTATGGGAACTTGGCTTCAGCTGTGAGTGCAGCCATCTTTGTGACGGAGTGATGGTCAGATAGCATATCCCCTCTTTATTAGATAGGATACTACATGTTGTATCTTGAGCGGGTGTCAAGGATATGATGACAATCAAGGGCTCCTTCCTGAGTTAACCTGCAGCTTCCTCAGTGCTGTGGGTTAGGAGGAGAAAGGAAAGCACTCAAGGCTGTTGGACAGAAGAGATGGCATTTGAAGTGAGTCCTGGAAGAAGACCAGCAATTTGCCAAAGTGACAAGGCAGGAAAGGTTTTATTTATTTTTTAATATATATTTTATTGATTTTTTTACAGAGAAGAAGGAAGACGGATAGAGAGTTAGAAACATCAATGAGAGAGAGACATTGATCAGCTGCCTCTTGCACACCCCCTACTGGGGATGTGCCCGCAACCAAGGTACATGCCCTTGACCAGAATCGAACCTGGGACCTTTCAGTCCGCAGACCGATGCTCTATCTACTAAGCCAAACCGGTTTCTGCAGGAAAGGTTTTGATACAAGAACTGAGCCATCCAGTGGATAGAGCATCAGCCTGTGGACTGAAAGGTCCCAGGTTCCATTCCGGTCAAGGGCATGTACTTTAGCTGATCAATGTTTCTAACTCTCTATCCTTCTCCCTTCCTCTCTGTAAAAAATCAATAAAAATATATTAAAAAAAAAAAAAGAACTGAGCCATCATGCAAATGCTTAGCAATATGAAATAAGCTGGCCTGTTCAGGGTCTCCGGTCATTCCGTTTAGCTTCAGAATAATGACTATTGTTTATGGACCCAGTACATGCCCGCCAGGTATAGATATTTATAGACTATTTTGTTTGCTTCTTACAGCCACCTGATGTGGTACATTACTCTCATCCCCATTTCACAGATGAGGACTGAAGCCCTGTGAAATGAAGTAACCTCAGGGTGATATAGGTGGTACAGAATACAGAACTTGAACCCACAATGTTAGATTCCAGAATCCATGTTCTTTTTAATTTTTTTTTCCTAATATATTATATTTGATTTTAGAGAGGAAGAGAGAGGGAGAGATACCAATGATGACAGAGAATCCTGCATGCCCCACACTGGGGATTGAGCCCACGACCCAGGCATTGCCCTCCTGGTTCATAGGTCAATACTCAACCACGGAGCCATGCTGGCCAGGCCTGAACCCATGTTCTTAATGACTTGTGTTGAGTTTTTGGAAATGATAGCTTTGAATGCCGTGCCAGGGAGCTGGGACTGTATTCTGCGGGCAGTGGGAAGACATCGAAGGTTTTAGGGCCTGATACATAGCAGGTTCTCAATAAGTAGTGAGTGACCAAGGAAATTAATGGCAAATGTGCAGTGATCACAGTTTAGTTTTAGGAAGGATGAAGGTTTGAATGGAGGGAAGGCTGGGGCAAAGGGCTGGTGTGTGGGTTGTTGAGACCATCTGTGGGAATTCTATCAAGATTGCTGCCGAAACCCGTTTGGCTCAGTGGATAGAGCGTCGACCTATGGACTGAAAGGTCCCAGGTTCGATTTCGGTCAAAGGCATGTACCTTGGTTGTGGGCACATCCCCAGTAGGGAGCGTGCAGGAGGCAGCTGATCGATGTCTCTCTCTTATCCATGTTTCTAACTCTCTATCCCTCTTCCTTCCTCTCTGTAAAAAATCAACAAAAAATATATATATATTTAAAAAAAAAGAGTCTAGACTGCTGGGTGAAGTGGAGCTCAAGCTACAGATGCATCCTGCCTCCCGCTGGGCCCTGATCAACCTGGCCCTTCTCCCCAGGCTGCTGAGAGATGACAGCATGTGTGTGTGTGTGTGTGTGTGTGTGTGTGTGTGTATGTGTGGAGGGGCCAGCAGAACACTGGCCCTGGGGAGGATTAGGGGCATTAAAGGGGCTCAGGGGGCAGGATGTCCTGGAAGCAGCGGAGGGAAACTGTTCCAGGGGCAGGGAGATTATGTAATGGGCAGAACACAGCTGTGCCTGCTGCTGCCAAGCAAAGCCACAGCTGCCCCGTGGACCCAGCCACTGGCTCCAAAGCCCTGCCGTGCCGTGGGCTGGGTCTTCCTAGCTTTTAGGAGCCTCTGTCTACCTCACCACACTCTTGCTGTTCAGGCAAGAGTGGGGACCGCTCCATTCAGCTCCCCAAGTTCCAGGTACAATTAATCACCTTGTATCACAGGCTGGGCTGGGTTTGGTGGACTCTAGGGCAAGCATGTCAAATAGATCTCTTTTGAGCATCTCCTGGGTCTCAGAGACCAAAATTTGAATCCCCACTTACCAGTTCTGTGACTTAGGTGTCATTACTAGGTCCCTTGGCCTCAGTTTCTTCCTCTGCCAAATGGGGATAGGGCTTCCCTTCCAGGTCATGAGGATTTAATGATGCCACAGGTGTGAGGCACTGAGCCCAGTGCCTGACACGTGGGAGAGGCTCGGAAGAGAGCAGCTGTTAGCACGGAGCCCTAATCTCTGCCCTCCTGGCACTCCCGTTTATTCGGAAGGGCAGGCCTGTGTGTAAATAGTCTCTGCAGCCCAGCTGGTGTGGCTCAGTGGTTGAGCATCAACCTTTGAGCCATGAGGCCATGCTTCGATTCCCTGTCAGGGCACATGCCTGGGTTGTGAGTCCCATCTCTAGTGGGGTACGTGCAGAAGGCAGCCGATTGATAATTCTCTATCATCATTGATGTGTCTATCTCTTTCTCCCTCTCCCTTCCTCTTTGAAATCAATAACAATATTTAAAAAACACAATAGACCCTGCAATGTGACAAGTGGTACAATGAAGGAATGCAGGGCAGAGTGGGCCAGCAGTGATTCTGCATGGCAGGATAGGGGTGTCAGAGGGGGCAAGGCCAGGGTAGCCGCCATCTCTGGGCTGATACTTTCCCAGACTTTGTCTCTTTCTACCGTTGCAGCACTTCTGGGAAGTGGCTGTAACTACCCTCATGTTACAAATCAGGAAACGGAGGCTGCTTGCAGTTGGTACGAAGTTATACAGTTTGTCTCTGGCAGAACTGGCGTTGGAAGATGACATCTAATCTGGGCCTTCAGAGACAGATGTTTGCAGGCAGAGTTGAGGGAGAGAGTTTCGAGAAATGCTCTACCTGGATGGTGAGAGGCTGTCGCAGGAGGGCCTGGCACCTGTGCTCTCTCTCACTGTGCAGCTGGAGTTGGGAGACCCATTCAGAACTCCTGCCCCACCTCCATGTCCTCCCCAGCTATTCGAAACAGTCAAGGATGGGGGACCCCCGGGTCTACCTTTGCTCTGTCCCACGCCGATAAACTGACAATGTTCTGTAATCTCTCTTCTCTTTTCCAGAATGGACAGGCACCTGGGGAAGACGCTGGCCTTCAGTCATCCAAGGTGAGGGCCAGGGCTAGCATCCTGGGCCAGGTTCTGTGAGGGGCGCACTGTGTGCCTGGCCATGGAGGAGAAGGGCGGGAGGCCTGCCCTCGTCCCACCTGGGAGTGAGCATCCTGGCCTCTCCCTTCAGCCTTTCTTCTCTGGTCCCCGTTAATCCTCCAGGCAGCCCTGTGCCTGGAGATCAGTTGCTCCAACCTTCCTGTTTCTTAGGTGAGAGGACAGTGGCCCGGACAGGGTCAGAGCAGAACCCATGCTAGAACTCTGCTTACCCATCACCCAGGCTAGGACACTTCCTTAGTTTATTTAGTCTTGGCATCTGGGCTGGCGGTGAGGAGAGGGCTGAAGGGGGGTGGGGAGAGGCTCAGGTCAGGTGGGCCTGACAAGGGCCTGAAATCATCTGGGCATGTGATGCTAGAGAAGTGGGCACACAGACTGTTTCTCAGGGCTCCCAACTCCCAGCAGGAGGCTGATCCCTCACCCCTGCTGTCTCTGCTTCCCCTGGGTTCCTTCCATACCCAATTGTTCTGGGGTCACAGGGCTGCTCTCCCCTTTATATATGTATTTTATTGATTTCAAAGAGGAAGGGAGAGAGAAAGAGAGATAAAAACATGAATGATCAGAGAGAATCACTGGTTGGCTGCCTCCTGCAGGGCCCACACTGGGGATTGAGTCCAAAACCCAGGGATGTATCCTGCCTAGGAATCAAACCATAACCTCGTGGTTCATAGGACAATGCTCAAACACTGAGCCATGCCAGTCGAGCCTCCCCTGCCCCCAACCCCTATTTTTTCTTAATGTTTTTACTTGTTTTAGAGCAGTGGTTCTCAACCTTTCTAATGCTGTGACCCTTTAATACAGTTCCTCATGTTGTGGTGACCCCCAACCATACTTCATAACTGTAATTTTGCTATTGTTATGAATTATAATGTAAATACCTGTGTTTTCCCATGGTCTTAGGCGACCCCTGTGAAAGTGTTGTTCGATCCCCCAAAGGGGTCGCGACCCACAGGTTGAGAACCAGTTTTACAGAAAGAAGAAGGGAAAGGGAGAGAAATATTGATCGGCTTCCACAACCTGGGCATGTGCTCTGACCAGGAATCGAACTGGCGACCCTTTGGTGCATGAGATAGCGCTCAATGAACCAAGCCACCCTGGCCAGGGCTCTTCTCCCTTCTAAGCCTTAGTTTCCTCATCTGTAAATTAGGGATAGCAGTGCCTGCCCATAGGTGTGATGTGAAGAACATGAGATACTCACTGCCTGGTACACAGTGACTGCAGCACCAGCAGTATGAATGCACCAACGCCTTGCTCAGCTCCGCTTCTTACTGGTGGCTACACCCTCTAGCCTGGGTCTGCCTGGGCACCAAACCTGCCATAGGCATGACCTTTGAGATCTACCCATGTAGATCTCATGGGCTGATGCCCATGTTTGTCTTGACTCAGCCTCCTAAGATAAGGTTGCTGAGCTGCTTGAGGTAGGGCTGGGTGAGAGAAATAGGCTCTTACCTCTTCCTTTGGTGGTTACTATGGCAACCTTGAGCCACCAGAAGCCAGGCAGGTGGTGTGAACTGGGCCCCTTGGTTTGCTCAACCCCATGCCTGCACAATCTCCTCCCATAAAGTAGCTGCCCAGTGAAGAACCAGGATGTACATATCTTGGAGCTAAGATTCTGGGGTTGCAGCTTTGGGGATGTTGGTGGTAAGTACAGCTTCTCATCTCAAGAGCTAGAGTGGCTGGTAGGGAGAGGACAGGAGCTTTCTCAGTCAGGTAACCTACATTTAATCCCAAGCCTATGACTCCAGCTCTTGAGCAGAAAATTCTGGTATAGGGTGATGAGGCTGGGGCTGGAGAGGATGGGAAGAGCCTCAACTGCCATTTTAAGGAAGAGAAAGAGCTTAACACCCACCTGGCACCACACTAGGAGCTTTCCCTTTAGTTTTCACAACAGCCCTGGAAGTAGAAATTGTTACTGTTCCCATTTTACAGATGAGAAAATTGAGGCCCACAGTCAGGTTATATGGGTGGTGGGCAATGTAGTCAGATCTTGGTTGACCACACTCTTCCCAGCCCAGGGAACACTGAGTGCTGAAGAGGAAGAACATTGGGTCCTCATGACCCCCAAGTTCCATTTTTCCTAGGAACCTCCTCATCCATCTTGCCCTAGAATGTCACAATATCCCAGTGCCCACTTCTGGTCTCAAACACCAGGGGGCGCTCAGTCTGTGTTCAGTATTTCATCACTTTGTGTAGTGGAATGAGCTGGCAAAGAGCTGGTATATCATTTGCTTCATCAAACTTTCAGGGCACCCTGCTGTGCCCCTGGGGAAACCCAAAATGAAATCAACATGCCCAGCCTCAGGGAGCTCTCAGGGGGCAGGTGGAGACAGGAAAGCTATGTGATGGGTAAGAACATGACTGTAGGCATTCTGTGCCAGGCCCCACAATGGGCAGAGATATGACCACCTTCCAGTGCTCACATTTCTCTCAGTAGCAGGGTGATGTGAGCACGTCAATGGCATCTGAGCTTAGGACTGAGCGTGGACCAGATGGACAATCACTGCCAGGGATGGCAGAGGAAGAAACATTGGGTAGACTGTTGGGTACCAGGCCATCTTCCCTATAGAGATGGCATTTGGCTGGGCCTCAAAGGGCGGGATTTGGGCACTTGGAGAGAAAAGTTGGTCTTCCAGCTGGAGAAGAGGTGGGAGGGGGTCTCGGGAGTCAGGCATTCTGAGTTCAGAATCCTGCCCCTCTTTCCTGTTTGCCTCATAACCTTGGGTGAGGGGTTTGCTCTGAGGCGCAGATGTTTTTCCTGTACGAGCTATCCAGAGGAGGGCATGGGATGTGCATATGTTAAATAATCTAACAAAGTGTGAGGCGCAATGTTGGTGTCCAATACTTATTTTATTTTATTAGTTTTGAGCAGAAAGGGAGATGTGGGGTTTAGCAGCCATAGTGTGGACAAAAAGTCTAGGGTGAGAGCTCCGTGGATCTTTTCATTACCCAGGGTGCACCTGGTGTCCTCAGGCACACTGGAGTTCCATTCATCCCCTCTTCCTTCCTGGGGGTAGACTGGGCACCCAGGCCCCCTCCCCTGGCTATCTCCGGAGCTGGACCCCTTTGAAGTGCCTGTGGGTCTATTTTGAGAGCTGAGCATCTCCCCCCTCCCCTCCTCTCTTCCTGTTTATGAAACCCTGATCCCTCCGGATCCCTCTGGCTCCCCTGGCTGGAGCTCAGGCAGGATGTGACTGTGGACTTCGGGGAGCCTCAGGTGTTGGGGGAACTTCCCTTAGATTGGCTAGGGCAGGCTAGCCCACCCTGCCTGCACCTGGGGCCCTGTGGCGGGGCTCTGACCCTTCTACCTGCCCAGAGGAGACGCTGGCTACAGCAGTAAGACTGCTCACTAATCCACGGAGAAGTTCTGTTGACTATATTCCTCTGCCTCTGAGGTCCATGGTGCTTCTAGAAACAACATCTCCTTTTAACCTCTGTTTTACAGAGGAGGAAACTGAGGCTCAGCTAGAGAGAGAGTTTGCTTGGGAGCGCTCAGCTAGTGAGTGAGCAGTTCTTAACTTCCCTCCCTGCACTCCTGGCCTCAAGCCTCTTCCCCACCCTCCCCTCTCCCCCGTCTCTTTACAATGTCTACATGATGTGCCTTTTCCCCTCCTTCCTGCCTGGTCGACTCCTGTTCCTCCTCAGGGTCCTGCTGGTGCCCCCTCTCTGGAAGGTTCTCAGACCTCACCCTGGCAGATAGTCGCCGCCTCTGGGCATCCACAGCACCTAACTGTCGCTCTGCGGCTGGCAGTTGTGTTTTGTTATGTATTTATTTTGGGGAGCTACCTGAGATCAAGGCCGGCATCTGCCTCAATCTGAGTGCTTCCTAGTGTGTGGGTCCTGACCTGGGGATAGAGCAGGGGCAGGAGTGTGGGTGCTGTCCACATGGGAGGCTGTTGGCGGCCTTGCCGGAGGGCGGTGATGAAATGCTGAGGAATGTCGGCTTTGGAAGCAAACAGACTTCGGTTTTGCTGGTAGCTCTCTCCCTTTCTAACCATGCGGCCTTGGCCAAGTCACTTTCCGAGTTCAGTTTCCGCATCTCTGAAGTGAGACTAAGACACAGGGCGTGTCAGAATCCACACCAGCAATGATTGAAGGAAAGAACAGTCTTACCCAATACATGCTCAGTTTATTGGAGGCACAGTTCTCCTTGTCACTCCATGCCAGTCCTGGCCTGGTACCTGCGGCCAGCTCCCCCCTCAAGCATGCCTGGAAACTATGGAACCCTCTTCACCTGCCCAGAAGCATTCTGGGAGACAAGTCGGGGGACATCTGTCTTACCAGAGGGGCAGTGCCTGGGAGGCCCTGCCGATGCTGCCCACTGGGGAAGGAGCCTTTGATATGCGTTAGAGCCAGGGGTTGGCAGGTAGGCTGGAGCTGTAGTTGGTGGAGGGAGGCCCAGGGCAAGGATCCTAGGGACCAGCGATCAGGCGGGGTCCCTGGTCATCTCGCCCAGCTGCCTTGTGGGAGGAAGTAAATAGAGGAAGTAGCTATGGGGGGAATGGGGCAGGGACCAAGGAATGCGGTCTGGTGCCTGTCCTACCCATTCTGCCATCCAGAGGCCTCACGGGCCCGGCACATAGCCGTCAGCAAAGGCACTTCTGAGACCGCTTCCTTCTTGCTGCCCCTTCTGTGCCCTGCTCACCGCAGATCATCTTCCTTTGCTTCTCAGGGACCCGAGGGTTGGGGAGCCTGAGGGCCGTCCCAGCCTCTGAACTCCTGCCTGAAGAAGCTGGGTGCAGCGAGGAGCCTCAGTCTGGGAGGCCTCTCACAAGCCCAGCAGGCAGCATCAGCCTGTTTTATTGGAGGCCCTGTGAGGATGGAAGGGGAAGTCCGTGTGTACACGGGGGGCTGTTTCCACACAGGGGATGTCTGTGGAAATGGTTTCCGATCTTCGCGTGTGCTTGTGTGTGTCAGTTCCTGTGGGTGTACTGGGGTGAGTGATGTGGCAGGGTCATATGCATGGGGGCTGGGCCTGGTCAACCCCTGCCCCAGGCTACCTGCTCCTCATCTCAGACCTCTGTGGGTCCTTGCCAGGGCCTGCGGCCCCCTTGCCCATCCCAGGGCCCTGGACGGTCACTACGGGGGGAGGTGTGTCTGTGCTGTGGGCTGGGACAGTTAGAGCCCATGGCTTGCTGACTCTGCCCCCCATTCTCTGAAGGAATGTGTGTGGGTCTCAGGTGCCCATTGTGTCGGTGCCTTGTCTCCTGTGACTGTTTTCCAGTCTCCCCTCCTTAGGATTAGAGGAGACAAGTAGGGGTGTGTGCCTGCCCCCTCCCCCCATAGTCCTGGGCTTGGGTTCTACAGTGTTCCCTCTTCAGCCTGACCATCTTCTGTCCCTCCCCCCTGCAGAGGGGGAAGTGAGAAGGAGGGGGTCAGGGACCCTGCCTTCTGGGCTAGGAAGGCTGAAAAAGCAGAAGTGAGGGGAGTAATGGGGCCCTCTGACCACCAGCTTGAGCCCCACCATGCAGACCCCGGCAGCTTTCTCCAGAGTTGAGAGACACTCACTCTCCTGTCCCAGAAAGGTGAGCCGAGGGTTGGCCTGCCTCCAACAGTGTCTGTCACCGTAGCTCTGGGCAAGGAATGGGTTTGGGGGGTAGCTCTGACCCCTGGGGTTTCCGGGTGACTGCCTCTGCCTTCAGGGAGTGTTCTCAGTCGCAGACAGACAGACGTGGAGGCTCAGGGTGGGGTGCGTGGGGGTTGCTGGGTGGCTCTGCCTGTCCCACCCAGAGTTTTACGTGGAGCTGATTAGCTTGCAGCTTTTTGTGACTGTTCAGCGCACCATGACGCTGGGGTTGGCCTCTGAGGGTCAAGGCCTGGGATGGGAAGTTCCCAGACTGACCCTAGTCCTGGGGGAGGGGCGGGCTGGGATGAGAGGACATGGCTCTAGGTGATTTACCTACCCACCCTTTCCTGGCACTCGAGGCCTGCCAACCGCAGGCGCAGAAATAACCAGGGGAAGGACTTGGGTTCTGCCACCACTTCACTCTGAGCTGGTGAGTCACTGTCCTTTAGGCCTCAGTTTCCTGTTCGTAAATGGGCATAACAGCTTCTGGGATATTTGGATCAGAGTCAAAGTCCTCAGGTTGCACTCAGACCTTCCTCTCGGCCCACTGTCTTCGCCCTGGCTCCCCCTCAGTCATGGAGGACCTCAGAGCAGGGTCCACCACAAATACTGGACTGTCCTCCCAACTGCTAGGGGTTTGCAGGTGACATCCCCTCCCCCAGGCAGACCAGCAAGAACCAGAGCTCTGCCTTTGAGTCCAGGGTCTGACTTTCTGAGTGTCTGGGTGTCTTCCCTGCCTGTGTGTCTGCCCTGGGCACAGCTGTCTCTGTCTGCTGCTCACTTGCCTCTGTTGTTGGGCTCCTGTCTCTGTCACTGCTTGGTGAGGGCCTGGCTTTACCTGTTGGGTACCTGTCACGTGTTAGATGTCTGTTGGATCATGTCCTCTTCTGTTTCTGCCTGTTGAGTACGTGTCCCCATCTGTCTCCACCTGTTGGCTGTAAGTCCCCATCTGTCTCTGCCTGTTGGGTCCCCATCTGTGTCTGCCTGTTGGGCTCATGTCCCCATCTATCTTTGCCTCTTGGATGGGTCTCCCACTTGCCTCCACCTGTTAAGTGTGAATCTCTGACCACGTTCGCCTACTAGGTATGAATCTCTGTCCACCTCTGCCTCTCAGTTGTGAGTCCCCTCCTGCCTCTGCCTGTTGGATATGGTTCTTCCTACCTCTGCCTCTCCATCCCTGCCCGCTGGGCATGTGTGCCCTCTGGTCTCTGCCTGTTGGATGCCCACATTCATGAATCTTCTCCTGTTGGGTGCCGGTCTCTGCCTGCTGGGTGTCCCTCTTTATCTGCCTCTACACGTTGGGTGCCTGCCTCTGCCTGTTGGGTGTCCCTCTTTATCTGCCTCTGCATGTTGGGTGCCTGCCTGTGCTGGTTGGGTGTCCTTCTTTATCTGCTTCTACAGGTTAGATGCCTGTCTCTGCCTGTTGGGTACCTATCTGCTCCTCAGCAATTGGGTGGGCCTGGGTCTTCCCCTTTGCAGGCCCTCAGGGAGAGCAGGGTGGAGGGCCCGAGGGCAGCCCTCAGGCAGTGGGGGAGAGAGAGAGGAAGGGAACGCGGTGGAGGGTGTAGGCCTGGAACTAGGAAACCACAGGCCCTGAGTGATTGGCGGCCCAGCCCTGGCCCCAGCCCCCGCCCTCACCCAGCACATCCGCCTTGGGCCCGGCCACCTCCAGGCAGCCCCGGAGGCTGCCTGCTCCTGCCATGGTGCCTTGGCCCTGCTGGGCGGATGGAGCAGGATCCCAAGCCGCCCCGTCTGCGGCTCTGGGCCCTGCTCCCCTGGATGCCCAGGAAGCAGCGGCCCCGGATCAGCCAGACCTCTCTGCCTGCCCCTGGCCCTGGCTCTGGCCCCAGGCGGGACTCGGTGAGTGTGGCCGGATGAGTTGTCTGACTGAGGCCCTTGGAGCAGGTGCCCAGCAGCCAGTTTGGCCTCAGCCGGGCTCTCCTAGCCCAGGCCTGGCCCGCTGGGTGACGACTCTGCCCAGACATGCTTCCTGGGGAAGTGAGGAAGCCCTTCAGGACTCCAGGGTGACGCCGGAAGATTGGCGGGACGGCCGAGGGTCCTAGAACAGCCGTCGCCTGGTGGGGGGTTTCTGGTAGATTTG
This sequence comes from Lasiurus borealis, assembly GCA_004026805.1. Taxonomy (NCBI): domain Eukaryota; kingdom Metazoa; phylum Chordata; class Mammalia; order Chiroptera; family Vespertilionidae; genus Lasiurus; species Lasiurus borealis. The sequence continues at coordinate 44,049 of PVJN01004340.1, read as the reverse complement.
TATGAAGGAGCTTTGGGAGGGTGGGGCACGAAGTCTCTGGCCTTAGCTCCTGCCCACCCAAATTGGCATTTACTGGGTTCGTCTCTGGTGACTGGTGGGTCCCTATGTCTCTCAGCCTTGTCCTTCTGGCCAGGGAATCCGTCATCCCTCCTGTCTAGGAACAAACACCCAGTTCTGCCAACCCAATCTGAGAACAAACCCTACTTCCTATTGTGGCAAAACCAAAACCTTTACGCAGCGCGAGGGGAGGACCTGAGGCAGGTCTCTGGGCCTCAGCCAGAACTGGGGTTGGCTCAGCGTGGCCATGCCTGGGCATCCGTTTGGGCCCAAGCAGGCGGGAGCATCGGGAGCAGTAGGAGCAGGGCCTCCTCTGACCGGCACCTTGAGAGTTTGGCCCTCCCTGGCCTTTGAAGCCTTTGGTATTGATGAATCTGGAGGCTGGTCTCGCCGGGGCAGTTGTGGGTTAGGGCCTGCGGGGCCCTGTCTGCTGGGAGTGGGCTTGGAAGGGGGTCATGCCCTGTGTTTGCCAAGATGGGGCTCACCGTGCCACCAACTCTGTCCTTCCATCAGGATGAGGGCGTCCTCAAGGAGATCTCCATCACGCACCATGTCAAGGCTGGCTCCGAGAAGGCCGACCCGTCCCACTTTGAGCTGCTCAAGGTTCTGGGCCAGGGATCCTTTGGCAAAGTGAGTCCTGAGCCCACACCTGGGAGGGCAGCACTGGTCATGTCCGGGTTGGGCATGAGAGCTCACCTTGGGGCTCTGAGGACCAGGGGGCAAGGGAGGATGGGTCTGAGGGAAGACGAGAGGTCACCTTAAGACCCAGGGAGGGCAAAAGGTCAGCGTGGGGCTCAGGGAAATGAGAAGTCAGCCTGGGACCTGGAGGATGGGGGCTGGGCCACCCCCAGCTTCTCCTCTGCTTTTCCCACAACCGCCTTCTCAGGTCTTCCTGGTGCGGAAGATCACCCGGCCTGACAGCGGACACCTGTATGCCATGAAGGTACTAAAGAAGGCAACGCTGAAAGGTGAGTGGAGGGCCCTGGCCAGGGAGCTTGGTTGGAGCATCATCCTGATGTGCCAGGGTTGTGGGTTCCATCCCTGGTCAAGGCGCATGTAGGAGTCAGTGGGTGCATGAATGGTGGAGCAGCTGATGGATGTTTCTGCCCCCTCCCTTCCTCTCTCTCTCTAAAATAACTAAAAATTATTTATCCAGGCTGGGCACAGGATCAGACCAGCTCTCCAGGGCCTTGCGTCCGATGGAGGAGGTCAGCCAGCCCTTACCCTACACCCCACCTTATAGAAAAGACAGGGTCCATTTAAAAGAAAAGACTTCTGGGGTTAACTGCATCCCCACTCCCTTGCCCACACCAAGTGCCAATGACCATAACTGAAGGCGAATGTCTGGAAGGAGGGGGCGTGCAGTGCATCGGTGGTGGGCCTCCAGATATCAGCGTCAGGTTGGTTGGGCAGAGCCCTTCTGCCAGCGTGGGTACTTCGTGGTGTTAGGAGAGTCTGAGGGAGACCACTCGGGCGGAGAAGAGTGTGAGGCTGCTGAGTGGGTAGGATAGGTTGAGTCAAAGCAGGGGCACAGAGATGGGTGGCGGAGAGGTTCAGAAGGGAGCCTGAGGCAGGGCTAGAATGCCAGGACTTGGGAAGGGCATGGGGATAGTTGGTATGGGCTTTGGGCTGGGCAGTGACTCTTTGACCAGCCTGGGAGCCAGAGTAGCCACCAGCCAGATGCAGTGGGCCTGGGATACGGGGGGAGAGGAGGTTTGGGGACATTACGGGTCTTGAGTCCCATGAAGGACTGTCTGTGGGATGATGGAGCTTTGATGTCCCAAGGCCAGCCTGCTAGGGTGGGAGTCATTCCCCAGGAAGGATGGTGGGGGCCACACGAGGAGAGAAGGAAGATAAGACGTGGTTCCTGCTTTGAAGGGACTGGAGAGGCCGAGCAGCCCCTGTAGTGCGGTGCAATTGTTGCTGTGACCAGGCATGTCAGGGACGAGGGGGTGCAGTGTCCTGTGCGGGGGGGCAGGTAGGCTCACATAAAGAGTAGCCATTTGAACTGTGCCTTGCAGGATGAGTTGGGAGTTCTCCAGACTGAAAATGGGGAAGGAATGGGACCTCAGGAAGGACGAACTGTTTGCCAGAGCTATATTGTAGGGGCGATTTGAAAATGGAAGGCGTATTTGGGAAACAGTGACTAGAGTAGTTTACTCCAGCATGGTACCTGTTTAATACAAAAACATTAAAATAGGGTGAGAGGTGCTCTGAGGGGGAAGCAGAGAGCTGCTAACTCAGCTAGGCAAGTTCAGGAAGACTTCCTGGAAGAGGTAAGGCCTAAAATGAGTCAAAGAAGAAACTGTTGATCAGAATTGCCTAGGGACTTTTTAAAATATATATATATTTATTGCTTTCAGAGAGGAAGAGAGAGGAAGGGAGAGATAGAAACATCAATGATGAGAGAGAAGCATTGATTGGCTGCCTTCTGCACCCCCCACACCAGGGCTTGAGCCCGCAACTTGGGCATATGTCCTGACCAGGAATTGAACCATGAAACCATGATCTGGTTCATAGGTCGATGCTCAACCACTGAACCACACCAGCTGGGCGGGACATTTAGTCTTAAAAAAAAAAAAAAAAGTATGTGGGGCTGTCTGTTTGGACCCATGAGTCTGACTGAACTTGAGGCCCCAGGAATCTGCCTTTATAAGTAGCTCCCTAAGTGACTGTTCTCCCCAGCCCCAGACTGGCATTGGGGATTTTTACGCCAGATGGGAAGGGGGCTAGTGAAGATACCCTGGGGACCCTCGGGGCCAAGGCAGAGGGCACACAGAGGAACGGGTTGCTCAGACTGGCTGCTTGAATCGTCCTATGGAGCACGGTTGGAGATGGGGCCAGAGTGTTGGGCAGGGCACCGAGGCCCAGCCCTGGGCACTGCCATGAAAAGTGGGGAACAGGAGGCAAAGAGAGCCCTTCTTCGCCAGAGTGGCAAGACTTGATAACCCCCTTTCTCCTCCTGCCAGTGCGTGACCGTGTGCGGACCAAGATGGAGAGAGACATCCTGGCCGATGTGAACCACCCATTTGTGGTGAAGCTGCACTATGGTGAGACTGCAGACCTTCCTGAGTCCCACCCTACCTGCCAGCCTTTGCCCTGGCCTCGGGGCTGCTGTCTTCCCTGTATACTGCCAATCTGCCACCTGGCAGACCAAGGGAGCAGGGGCGGTGGGCGGGCCGAGCAGCCAGGCCCAGCTGGGTCCACCATTGCCTTTTCCCCTCTCCCCAGCTTTCCAGACCGAGGGCAAGCTCTATCTCATTCTGGACTTCCTGCGTGGCGGGGACCTCTTCACACGGCTCTCCAAAGAGGTGAGCTTGCACCCCACTACTGGAGGGTCCCAGGATGGAGCTGGAGGGACAACAAGGCCTCCCATCCCAGGGCTCTGTGTGGCCTGGACCTGGGACCAGCCAGGCCCTGGGACCCACCTACTCTGGGACAGAGTTCACACTCTCAAAGCTGCTGAGGGTTTGATGGGTTGAGGAGGATCAGACCTTGGATGTGATGCCACCGTGATGCTGGGGAGCTCCGTGTGGCTGTCACCTGTCCCCCTCCATTCTTCCAGGCCTGCCTTGGGCTGGGCATTGAGAACCGGAGAAGCCCAAATTCACCCAGATACTGTAATGTTACATACTCTGTGTCAATCCAAAGGATTTTTAACTGACCTAAAACAATTGTAGCCAGGTATAAAAATGGCCCTTAGTACAATTCAAACTGTAGAAGAGAACCAGATTTTTAATGTTTAAAATGTTATTTTCATGTTTGAATAGGTGATACATTTATATGATGAAAAGGAAAATATTCATTGAGAAGTTTTCAGCCCACCCCTCCTTTTTACCCTACATAGGTAAACATTTAAAAAAAATTTTTTTTTTATTGATTTTAGAGACGCAGGGAGAGGAAGCGAAAGAAAGAGAAAGATAGGAATATCAATGATGAGAGAGAATCATTGATCAGCTGCCTCCTGCACGCCTCCTACTGAGAATGATCCCACAACCCAGGCATGTGCCCTTGGCCGGAATCAAACCTGGGATCCTTTAGTCCGTAGGCCGATGCTCTATTCACTGAGCCAAACCAGCTAGGGCAATAGGTAAACATTTTTATTGGTTTCTTATTTAAGCTTTCCATGTCTCTTTGGAAATACACACCATTCTGATATATGTTCTGAACCCCAACCCCCACATTTTCACATAAAAAGTACTATTCTGGCCCTGGCTGTGTGGCTCAGTTGGTTGGAGTGTCATCCAGTTTACTAAAAGTGCATTGCAGATTCGATTCCCAGTCAGGGTGCTTACCTAGGTTGTGGATTTGGTCCCCGGTTAGGGTGCATACGAGAGGCAACCAATTGATGTTTCTCTCTCCCTTTCCCTTCTCTCTAAAGTCAATAAACATATCCTCAACAAGGATTTAAAAAAAAAGAACTATTCTATGATACTCTTCTGTACCTTGCTTTTATTCAAGACTAGAGTCCCAGTGCACGAAATTTGTGCATTGGTAGGGTCTCTAGCGGCCAGCGGCAGCCAGCTGGGTACTCCTTCCCTTCCGCCGGCTGCCTGCCCCCGATGGTCAAACTCCTGGTCGAGGGGACAATTTGCATACTATGTTTCTATTAGAGAGCATAGTATATCTGAGAGATGGATCTATATCAGAACATGGGGAAACTTCTTGTTGTAGTTTATGCTGCACAGCACTGGATCTGCAGGGAGAGGCATTACTCCTGTCTATCGCTTGACCCTTGGGCTGTTTCCAACCTTTTGCTATTTCCAAGCAATGCCACAATGAGTGACATGCATATTAGTCATTTCACACCTCAAACCCCTTTATAAAGAGCAGGGTGGATGGTAGTGGGGTCTCTTAAGGCTGCTCGTCAAGGTGGACCCTCAGGACCAGAAAGCTGCTGACTGCCCAGTGCCCAGCTCCTGAAGAAGAGGCGGTCCCGGCTGAAATCTTCTCCCTCCTGCTGCAGGTCATGTTCACGGAGGAGGACGTGAAGTTTTATCTGGCCGAGCTGGCTTTGGGCCTGGACCACCTGCATAGCCTGGGCATCATTTACAGAGACCTCAAGCCTGAGAAGTGAGTGCAGCTCAGCCTCACCCTGGCCTCCCTGGGGATTGCAGAGGCAGGCCCTGGGGCCTCTCCTAGGACAGGGCCACTCCCATGGGCCTGGGTGTGACTCTCCCCAGGAAAGTTCCTGTCCCACGAGCTGCCCCGTGAATGGGTCGGTACCGTGGAGTGGGGTGGCAGCGGGCTTACCTTAGGGGCTGTCTACTCACTAGTGTTGCCATTACCAAGGGCGAGGCACCTCCATGAAAGTACATTGCCTATCTTTTTCCTAATCCGGTATGACATCTAAGATGCTACCATTAAAGGTCATTCCTTGATATGGCTTCCCTAGAATTTTCCTTAACATCTCAATATCCTCAAACGGTAACTTGGGAATCAGAGGTGGGTGCTAAGATGGAATGAGCTCTGGCTTGAGAGTTAGTCAGACCCAAATTCAAACCTTGTCTCCGCCACATACTGGTTCTATGACTATGGGGAGTCCCTTAGCCTCTTTAGGCCTTAGTTGCCCCTTTGTTAAAATGGGGCAGCAATAGTACCTACCTCACACAGTGTTTCAGGGGTTAGCAAAGAAGGTGGGCGGGCAATACACGTGCAGAGCACTGCCTGCACCCAACCCACCCACCCATTCGTCAGATGCATCTGGGTGGACCACCTCTGGGCCAACCCCGGCAGCCCCCATGGTGTCATCAGAACCCATAGGAGCCACAGCTGAGGGGCCCTGACTCTTCTCTCTTCCTTACAGCATCCTTCTGGACGAGGAGGGCCACATCAAACTCACCGGTGAGTGGAGGGCGCCTGCCCCCTCAGGTCCCGGGGGAGAGCAGGAGGGGCTCTTACTGGACTTGGGCTGAGTGCTAAGGATCGTTCTTCCTGAGAGGCTGTGCCAGGCACCGAGATGTGGTCAGAAGCCCAGGTCCCAGACTTGGAATGGCCTGAGTTTGAACCCTAACTCCTCATTGTGCAACATTGTGCAAGTCTGCCATCCTCTCTGGGACTTAGCTAACTCTTTTTAAAAATAAATTTTTATTTATTTTAGAGAAGAAGGAAGAGGCAGGGAGAGAGAGACACACATACATACACACACACACACACATATACACACACACACCAATCAGTTGCCTCCCATACCCACCAGACCATGGCCCTCAACTTATTCTTGAATGTCCTGGGAGTGATGTCCTAAGGCCTTTGGGCAGAGAAGTTAGGGGGTACAGGGGTGATGGCAAAGAAGGCAGGGGTGGCCTAAAGATGTGTCCTCTTGCCCTCCTTACCACAGACTTTGGCCTGAGCAAGGAAGCCATTGACCATGAGAAGAAGGCCTATTCCTTCTGTGGGACGGTGGAGTACATGGCCCCCGAGGTCGTCAACCGCCAGGGTCACACCCACAGTGCTGATTGGTGGTCCTATGGGGTGTTGATGGTGAGTACCAGGCCATGGTAAAGTATCCGACCCAGGCCTCAGTTTCCTCATCTGTACAGTCAGGGGATTGGTCGTCTTTAAGGCTCTTCTGTCCTCTCATAGCCTCGCCCTTCACCCAGCTGAGTTCCCTTCCTTGGAAGGATTCCAGACTTGTCCTCACCTGGGTGCTCCAGCCCAGGACTGGGCCTCTCCCCAACCTCGGGTCCCTAATACGGCTCCTGGTGTTCTGACTGACAGAGGGGAGAGGGACAGACACAGTTTTGATACACGTGAACCTCTAGCAAGCCAGCAAGAATCCTGGGAATGGAGCTGAGTGGCTTGCGTGGAAGGAGGTGGGGGGCATGGGAGATGGGGACCAGAGCCTGAATGGACCCTTGTCTTCCACAGTTTGAGATGCTGACGGGCTCCCTGCCCTTCCAGGGGAAGGATCGGAAGGAGACCATGACACTGATTCTGAAGTAAGCACCAGCTCCTTCCTGACCCCTCAGGGTCTCCTCACGCCTGGCCCTAGTTTGGGGGCCACAATAATACCCTAAAACTGCCTCAGATTCCCCCGATCAAGAGGCACTCCTCTGGGTGAAGCACTGCGGTTTCCAGGGCCCCTTGTTCGTCCACCAGGGCCTGTGGGAGGCGAATCCCAGCTAGCGGATGGCTTGTCTGGCATGAGCTGGAAACTAGACCTGGACAGAAGTGGGAGGGGAGACGGGGCCTCTGAGGTGGGGCTGAGCCCTGATGAGACCCGGGGGCTGTTTCAGGGCGAAGCTAGGCATGCCCCAGTTTCTGAGCACGGAAGCCCAGAGCCTCCTGCGGGCGCTGTTCAAGCGGAATCCTGCCAACCGGCTCGGTAAGCAGCCCCAGCTCAGGGGAGGGGCGCGGGTACAGCTGCGGCCTAGGCCACGGGGCCATATCTGGGGCTGAAAGGGACCGTTGTCCTTTGTGTGGGCAGACAATGCTGCTGGCCACCCTCCTTTTTGGCTCCATGTGTGGTATTCGGGGCAGCGGGGTGACCTGTGTGTAGGGGAAGGCAGGAACTGAGTCATCCCCACTCCCCCCTGGGACAAGGACAGAGGCCCCCACACAGCTCCTTGCCAAGGCTGCTGGCACAAGAGGAAGAGCATGAGCTCAGGCATCAGAAGGCTCAGGTCCCAGTCACAGCCCCATGCCAGGTCCCCATGCCTGGTTTGCAGTGGTCCCTCCATAAATATTTGTTGAACCAATGAGTGCCATTTATGAGCTATGTGACCAAGGTAGTTGATTCAATTCCCAGTGCCCCAGGTCCTCGTCTTCAGATTGAGGATGATCTCAAGCTCTGTTGACCAAATGAAGTGACATGAATGTGTCTGGTGTGTACTAGTTGCTCAATATAGCTTGGCTCCTGAGTTCACCTGAATCATGAACCAGGCCCTTGGGATTGAATGGAATGAGAGCCTGTCTGGTGACTGACAAGGGCAATGGGATTAGAACAACAGAGATGCCCTAACCAGTTTGGCTCAGTGGATAGAGCGTCGGCCTGCGGACTGAAAGGTCCCAGGTTCGATTCCGGTCAAGTGCACATACCTTGGTTGCGGGCACATCCCCAGTAGGGGGCATGCAGGAGGCAGCCGATTGATGTTTCTAACTCTCTCCCTTCCTCTCTGGAAAAAAGCAATAAGATATATTAAAAAAAAAAAACAACAGAGATGATGCTTGGCATGGGAAGGACGTAGAGGCCCTCTGTAGATCTTGGAACAAGTCCAGCCTCTGTCCTGTGTGGCCTTGGGCAAGTTGCTTAACCTCTCTGGGCCTTCCTTCTTTTATCAGTCACATTAGAGCTTGATCATAAGGGGCCCCAGAAAGTAGGAAATGCTGAGCAGGCAGTAGGCCTTGTGATGGCTGGTAGATTTGGGGCAGGGTGAGCCCATCCTCCCCAGTGCTCCCAGTGGACTGCTCCAGCTGCTGGTTCCAGACCAGTGAGGTTGCTTGGTGGTGTCTGGAGGTTGAACCATCTGCAGACCCCTCATCTGGGCTCTTTCAGGCTCCGGCCCTGATGGGGCAGAGGAAATCAAGCGACATGTCTTCTACTCCACCATTGACTGGAATGTGAGTGTCTGTCACCCCATCAGGGCTTTCACTGTTGGGGGAGGGGCTTCTCCTGACGAAGGCCTTACATGTGGAGCAGGGGTGCCAGCATGGCCTGGGCAGCAAGGGCTGGCCTTCCAAGGGCCCGTGTCTGCATAGCCTCTGCTCTAGGCCTGTCACCTCTGCATGGGGCTCGCAGCAGGCTGTGGGGGTGCTGTGGTAACCGGAGTGCCCACCCCACTTTTCAGAAGCTGTACCGTCGTGAGATCAAGCCACCCTTCAAGCCGGCCGTGGCCCAGCCCGATGACACCTTTTACTTTGACACCGAGTTCACATCCAGGACACCCAAGGGTGCGTCCCTTGCCTGGTTTGTCTTGGGCTGGTACAGGAGGGAGGCAAGTGTGTGGGCGGCCGAGCGGGTGGGTCTCTGACTCTCTGTCCCCGTCTTGTTCTGTCTGACTCTCCCCCTCCAGGGCTCTGTGGGTTCTTTGTGTCTGGGTGAGGGGGTGGGGGAGAGTGGGTGGTTAAGGCCACAACAGAAAGGTCAGGACCCCTGCCCCGGGCATCTGCCAGTCCACTGGGAAGACCAAACACGTCAGGCTCACACTCACGTCAGGGGTAAAGAATCTGACCCAATGAAAACAAGGTGGAGAGAGTCTGGCAGAGCAGAGGTGACAGCGCCCACAGGTCAGGGGCCAATGTGGGAATCTGCTTTGGCTGCTCTGACTGCCAGGCCTCCGTGTATTCATCTGGCACGTGGGTTTAGCCATAGGCCCACTCAGTTCCTTCTCTCCTTGTAAGAAGCCAAGGGCTTCTGAGAGGAAGTTTGGCAAACCCTACCATTTTGTCCGGGGGAATGTTAGTTCTGGAAGGAGGTTTTAGCGGAAGGGGTGTTTTTCTCACTGTTCGTACATCTCTGATGATACGGAGCTTAGCATTTCTCTGAGCATTTTGTCCCTCTTCATTTATATGACAAAAATGTACCTCGTCTCCACCGTGTGCCAGCCATGAGGGGATTGATGGTGAACAAGACAGGTTCAGGCCCTGCCTTTATATGGTCCAGGCTCTAGTGCGGGGAGAGATGTGAAAATGGTTACTGGGCAGTGTGACAAGTGCAGCTTAATAGGGGTGAAGGGCAAGAGGATCAACCTCAAGCAAGGCTTCTCCAAGGAGAGAGTGGAGGAGCTGAGCCTCGAAGGATAGACAAAGAGTGAATTATGTAGTGAGAGGGAACAGCGTGCACAGTGGCTGAGAGTCTCCTTTAAGGATCTGAGAAGTCTTACCTGCTGAGCTGTGGAGTGAAGGAGAGGAAGCTAACAGCACAAGAACCCGAGGAGTTGGACTTTTTCTTACGGGCAGAGGGGAACGTTTGGGGGGGAGGGTACAGGGACAGATTGGTGGTCGGAACCATCTTTCTGGCTGCTGCACAGATGGACCTAAAGGAGCAGACCTGAGGCAGGGAGGCCAGGAGGAGGTGTCCAGGAAGGGATGAAGGGTCTTGGCCTGCACTGGACACTGGATATGGGAGGGGGGTCTTTTATCCTTGGGTATCAGGGCTGGGCTGGTCTAAACACACACGAACAGATGGGCTGGCTAGGGGTTTGGATAAGGAGTTCTGCCCTACTGAGGCATGGCCAGCTGCTGAGGCAAGCCTGAGAGCCCCGTAGTCACAGTTTGTGGGCTGCCTCGGGACCAAGGGCACCTCCTCAAGCTCACATCCCCTTCCTACCCCTGCAGACTCCCCTGGCATCCCCCCCAGTGCTGGCGCCCATCAGCTGTTCCGTGGCTTCAGCTTCGTGGCCACCGGCCTGATGGAGGATGACGGCAAGACTTGGGCCACACAGGCACCCCTGCACTCAGTGGTACAGGTGAGAGGCCAGGAGGCTGTGCCCCGTTGTCCTTTTCCACCTCAGAGCCACAGGCAAAATGACTGAGAAATGACAGGCTCCGGAGTTGGACAGGCCTGGGTTCAAACCCTGATTGCGACTGTGTAGTCATTGAGCCTCAGTTTCCCCATTTGTAAAAACAAGGATGACAACATGGATATAAATTTTCTGGCATGGCCAGGGACATTGTCGGGCCTGAATAAGTGCAAGGGGATGCCCAGGCTGGTGGTGCTGGGAGGTGGCTGTGAAGTCCCCAACAAGGATGGGGAGCAAGGGGCTCAGGTCTCCTCTCACTTGTGACCCATTTGCACCCTTTCCCAGCTCAATGGAAAATTTAGAATTGAGAGGCAAGAATGTAGAGCCTGGAACTCATTGTCTGGGTTCAGAACTTCCAAGTGAGGGACTTGATTGAGACATTTACCCTCCTGATGCCTCAGTTTCCTCATCTGTAAATGAGGGTGGTGATAAAACTTTCCATAGGGTTGTGAGGATTATATACGTTGATATGTGTAAAGTTAACATAACTGTGTAATTTATTATCCAACTGGACATCTCTGTCCAAGACGAATGTTAAACCAGACTGGCTGTGAGCACAGCAGGCATAAACCAGGGCTGTTGATGGCCCGTGTGGTCACCTGGTAGAAAGTGTCTAGAATCGTATCTGCCACACGCTAAGCATTATCGAAGCATTTGCTATTATTAATATCTTGGAACTTGGGGATATCTTATGAGGTGGGCTGTGACACCCCAGAAGGGGAAGGCAACTCACCCAAGGCCACAGGAAATGGCAGCTCCTGCATGCCTCTCTAGCTTACCTACTTCACTACCCTCTGACTGCAGCGTGGGAGGCAGTGAGTGTGCCCATCATGCCGTACAGGTCCAAAAAGGGGCAGGTTCTTGTCCAGGGTCACACATCCAGCATCCTACCCCAGGCCTAGCTGCTGCCTGGTACCATCTCCAGGGGGCCCGGGCCTCGGGCTCGGGGAATCTCCCCTGCATTCCAAAGCAGAAGGCCAGCCCGCCTCTTGGTCTCTGCAGCAGCTGCATGGGAAGAATGTGGTTTTCAGCGACGGCTACATGGTAAAGGAGACGATCGGCGTGGGCTCCTACTCTGTGTGCAATCGCTGTGTCCACAAGGCCACCAACATGGAGTATGCTGTCAAGGTGGGCCTCCAACCATGTATCTGGGCAGGGGGGCGGGATGGGAGGCCAATGTAGCCTTCGCCCTTGGCAAGGAGGGTCGATGCCTGAGGCTCTGGGTGGGGGAAAGGTGTGCGGCCGGACGCTCGGGCCTGCAGTGTGGATGCAGGAGGAAACGCTGCTACCTGCATCCTTTCTCCTCAGGTCATCGACAAGAGCAAGCGGGACCCCTCGGAAGAGATTGAGATTCTTCTGCGGTACGGGCAGCACCCCAATATCATCACTCTAAAAGATGTGAGTGGGGGTCCTTGAAACGGGTGCGGACCGAGGCACTCAACTCTAGGATTTGTCTCGGATCTGCCATTCTTTTGACTTCTGATCCTCCTCTGCTCATGGGAGAGGGGGGACCCTTGGCGCCTCTGGCCTGCACCCCAAGAACCCCTCACTTCAGATTTGGGCATCGTTTGAGAGTTTCCTGCCCACCAGGAGACAAGTACCAGCATCTTCTTGTCCAGAGAGAACAGAAGCCCAAGTATCCGAAGGCCCTGAGCAGAACGCATGCCCCGCTCATGTCATTCTTTCCTGGCCTGGCGAACAGTGACCCAGGGGTCCAGTCCTGGCAGTGAGGGGAGGAGCCTGATGGCACGGTTTTTGGCAGGTGTACGATGATGGCAAACATGTGTACCTGGTGACAGAGCTGATGCGGGGTGGGGAGCTGCTGGACAAGATCCTACGGCAGAAATTCTTCTCAGAGCGGGAGGCCAGCTTCGTCCTGCACACCATTAGCAAAACCGTGGAGTATCTGCACTCCCAGGGGGTAAGTCTGCGGTGGGGAGCACCGAGTTGGGGGGACATACCATCAGCAGAGTACATGACCTATGGACTTGGCTCAGGCAGTGGCAGTCTTCAACAGCCAGACAGATGTGGTGGGTGAGTGGATGGCTGGAAAGAAGAAAGGGAGGGAGGGAAAAAGGGAGCCAAATTGTGAAAAGGAATTTATCAATACCCACTACGCTCTTTCCTTACATTATCTCCACTGATTTTCACAAAACCCTATGGTGCTGTTATTGGCCCACTTTACAGGTAAAAAGCCTGAGGCTCAGAGATGTGAACTTACTTGCCCAAGGTCACACAGCCAGGGAAGAAGGGAGCTAGTATGTCTGGCTGAAGAGTGTGGATGGGGAGTTGCAGGCAGGGAATGGTGTTTTGAGTTAGGAAACAGCAGGGTCACTGAGGGCTGTGGTTTCCGGCTGCTGGGACGGAGGAAGTGGATGCAGGAGGAAATGCTACTGGAAACACAGCAGGAGCTACCGAAGAGGTGGATGTCCAAACGGTAGAACTTGGCCTTTATCACTGCACAAGGCAAAGATAGAAAAGTTCCTTATAGTGTATTGAAGTCAAAATAGAGTTAGCAGGAATTTCTGGAGGAGATGATGTTTTAGGTGCGTCCAGTCAGACAGTGTGGGGTTATGAATGCAGGCTCTGGCCTTAGCTGGTTTGGCTCAGTGGATAGAACGTTGACCCGTGAACTGAAGGTTCCCAGGTTCGATTCCGGTCAAGGGCATGTACCTTGGTTACAGGCTCCTCCCTGGCCCGGACCCTAAACAGGTTAGGGCTTCTGCAGGAAGCAACCAACTGATGTGGTCTCTCACATCGATGTTTCTCTCGCTGTGTCTTAACTTCTCTCTTCCACTCTAAAAATCAATGGAAAGCCGAAACCGGTTTGGCTCAGTGTATAGAGCGTCAGCCTGGGGCCTGAAAGGTTCGATTCCAGTCAAGGGCATGTATCCTGGTTGCAGGCACATCCCCAGTAGGGGGCGTGCAGGACGCGGCTGATCAATATCTCTCTCTCATTGATGTTTCTAACTCTTCATCCCTCTCCTTTCCTCTCTTTAAAAAATTAATAAAATATATTTTAAAAAAATAAACACACACACACACACACATTTTTTAAAGAGTGCATTTGAAAGGAAGTTGCCAACTTTATGACCCTTAACCCATCAATACCTGTAATTAAAGTATTCTGTGCATGAGTGTTGTCCCAGGCACGAAAGGGTCACAGATTCAATCCCTGATAGGGGTGAGTGCGGGAGGTAACCAATTGATGTTTCTCCCTCTCTCTCTCTCCCTTCCTCTCCCTCTCCTTTGTCTCTGTAGAATCAATGAAATAGCACACAAATATCCTCAGTTGAGGATTTAAAAAAATAAAAAGAAAGCATATCACATCATCTTTGTTGTGTATCTATAACTCTAAAAAAGGCAAGTATTTTCTTTCACAACAGCTAACAAAATGGATGGTTACTTGTTCTCACATAGTACCCCAGGCAGTGGCAGGCTTCAACAGCCAGACAGATGTGGTGGGCGAGTGGATGGATGGAAAGAAGGAAGGAAAGAAGGGAGGGAACCCCTTTCTTATGCCACTGTGTTGTTGAAGAGGCCAAGTTCTACTGTTGGGACATCTACCTCTTCGGTAGCTCCTGCTGTGTTTCCAGAAGCATTTCCTGCTGCATCCACTTCCTCTGTCCTAGCAGCCAAAACCACAGCCCGCAGTGAGCCTCTCCACTGGCTGCAAGTACAGATATGTGTTCCCTATGGATTATCCTTCTAAATATATCTTTTTGTGATTGGCTTATTGGAATCAGTCTCTGCAAGATTCACACTTTTTATTCACTTACTACGTCCCTTAAGTCTTTTTTCTAAAACTACAATAAAATTTACACACAGTAGATCTTTTATTTTTTTATTTATTGATTTGAGAGAGAAAGAGAAATACCAATTTGTTGTTTCACTTATTTATGCAATCATCGATTGATTCTTGTCTGTGCCCTGACTGGGGATTGAATCCACAACTTGGTGTATTGGGATGACACTCAGCCAACTGAGCTACCCAGCCATGGCCTGCATACAGTAGATCTTAAGTCTACATTTTGATTGTGGGCATCCGTATAACCTCCACCATAAAAGTCCTTTTCTTCTGCCGCTGTCTTGTTGAAGAGGGCATTCTTATGTGGAATGTGCCTGTTTGCTTCCTCTTGGCATCATTTTAGCTGTTTCTCTGTTGTCTGCATTTTCTATAAATTTTAAGTGCTCAAGTATCTTACTTAGATGAAGCTCCAGCTTCTTTTTGGGAGCCAGGAGCTAAAGAACACTTCATGGGAGGTGTAGTGTGGCATCACTTCCTGAGCAGCATGTCATGTTGCCGCCATTAGTCATTAATCATGTCAGGTGGTAACAGCCTAGGAATGGTGGACAGGTGGCAGCAGTGGGTGGGACTGACGATAAAGATCCTCAGCAACCTCTCCCAGAACGGTTCCGTCTTTCAGGATCTCTGCCTGAATCAGTTATCAGGGTTTGCAAAAATGGCAGTGTCTGCTTCTGGCTAATGTATTAGGGTGGGTTATTTTGGGGGGGTGGGGGGGGAGAGCTTGACCTTGTAACCAGAGCTTCAGTTTTGTTACCATGTGTACTGTTATGGTCATGTCCGAAGTGGTTTTAGTTTTTGAAATGGCCAGTTTCCACAGACTAATATTTAAATATGGCAGGTCAGACAGTAAGCGTGTTTTCTTTTGCTACTTTGTCAAAGTTACCCTCAAGAATATTTGGAAGGCAGGGCCAAAGCAGCGAGTTTCCAGTGGGGTCACAATACAGGAGGTCTTTCTAGAGTGAGAGCTGTTTGCAAAGTAGTGAGCCTCTTGGCTGGCTCCAAGTACAGACCACCACTCGGCTGGGGGTGTCTCCAAAGCTTCTGGCCCTTTCCGAAAACCAGGGGCAGATGCTAAGGAAATAGGAAGTTTTTGTTGAGTCTAAACATGGAGGGAGATTCTCTTGGCTGTTTACATATTGGCAGCATCTGTGGTCTAGAAACTGGGAATCCCATACGAACGAAGAATGGGAAGGGCATAACTGGGAGTAGGGTCCACTGGGATCTCTTACATCTCCATTGAAATATCACATAAACACACATTATGTACAAGTCAGTACATTTTCTTCACAAAGTGAATACCTCCTTGTAACCAGTTCCCCTCCCAGCCCCTGCCCCCTCTCCAAAGATAAGCATTCTAAGCTAACTTCTAGGAGCTTAGATTAGTTTTGCCTGTCTTTGAATTTTAGACAAACATGCTCTTTTATATCTTTCTGGCTTCTGCCACTCGACATCCTCTCTGAGATTCATCCACATTGTTGTGTGGCTGCAGTTTACTCATGTTGTGTAGTTTCTATTGTGTGAACAGATCACGATTTAATTGTGCAATCTACTGTTAGTGGACATGGGGTTGTTCTCTTGCCAGTTTTTGACTGTGACAAATAATGTTGCTGTGACATTCTAGTACTTGTCTTTTGGCGACCATCTTTTTAATCATAGCCATTCTAGGTGTGGGATGGTATCTCATAGTGGTTTTATCTTTTTAAAAAATATATATATTTTATTGATTTTTTTATAGAGAGGAAGGGAAAGAGATAGAGTGTTAGAAACATCAACGAGAGAGAAACATCGATCAGCTGCCTCCTGCTCTCCTACTGGGGATTTGCCTGCAACCAAGGTACATGCCCTTGACTGGAATCGAACCTGGAAACTTTCAGTCTGAAGGCCGACACTCTATCCACTGAGCCAAACCGGTTTTGGCTCATAGTGGTTTTAATTCACATTTCTCTGATGACTAGTGAAGTTGAGCACCTCTTCATGTGTTTATTGCGTTTTATGAGATGCCTGTTAAAGCCCTTTGTTCATCTTTAAAAATTGGGTTGTCTGCCTTTTTTATCCTCTTTTGCAAGAGTTCTTTAATATATGAGTTCCTTTTAAGTCTCTAGCTTCCCTCATATTGTTTCTGTAAGGGCCCAGCGTGCAAGGGACAGCCTGTTTGAGAACTTAGTAGAAAGTCACACTTTGGCTTCTCTGTGTAACAGATCATTTACATAAAAGAAAGCCATTTTTTATTTTCTGGCTGCTCACGGGCACCTAAATGAACATCCTCCAGTGATGCTGATGATAACAGAGATGCTATTGCTGCTAATGACAGCTGGCACTACATAGCACTTTCCACAGGCCAGACCAAGTTCTGAGCACTTACATACAAACTCATGTAAGTGTTCCCCTGGACCTATGAAGCAGGTATTATCATTACGTCCATTTGATAAGCGAGGGTTCTGAGCTTAAATAAATTATTTAGGCTCTAGGAGCTTAAATAAAATCACATAGCTAATCTGGCTCCAGAGTCTCTGCTCCTGACTGTGTGGATCAAATGGTGCTGTGAACGGCACCTCTCTTTTATATTATTATTATTTTAAAAATATATTTTATTGATTTCTTACAGAGAGGAAGAGAGAGGGATAGAGAGTTGGAAACATCGATTAGAGAGAGACATCGATCAGCCGCCTCCTGCACGCCCCCTACTGGGGATGTGCCCGCAACCAGGATACATGCCCCTAACCGGAATTGAACCTGGGACCTTTCAGTCCGCAGGCCAACTCTCTATCCACTGAGCCAAACAAATTTCGGCTGTCTTTTATATTATTTTATTTTTAAAATATATTTCTTTATTGATTTCAGAGAGGAAGGGAAAAGGAGAGAGAGAATCATTGATTGGCTGCCTCCTGCACGCCCCCTACTGGGGATTAAGCCCGCAACCCAGGCATGTGCCCTTGGCTAGAATTGAACCTGGGATCCTTCAGTCTGCAGGCTGATGTTCTATCCACTGAGCTAAGCCGACCAGGGCGGCACCTGTCTTTTAATTGTCCTGTCCTTCTTGTCCTCTAATTTTCAAAATAAATATATTTTTATTGGTTGGAGAGAGAGAGAAACATTGATGTGAGAAACATCGATCAGCTGCCTTCCATATACACCCCAACCAGGGATTGAACCCACAACTCAGGTATGTGCCCCGAGTGGGAATCAAACCAGCAACCTTCCGGTGCCCATGACAACGCTCAAGCAACTGAGCCACTCTGGCCAGGATTGTCCTCTAATTTTTTATTTTATTTTTAATTTTTATTGCTTTCAGAGAGAAAGGGAGAGGTAGAGAGGGATAGAAACATCAATGATGAGAGAGAATCATTGATCAGCTGCCTTCCATACATGCTCCACACTGGGCCCACAACCTGGGCATGTGCCCTGACGGAATCAAACTGTGACCTGGTTCATAGGTCAACACTCAACCACTGAGCCACTCTGGCTGGGCTGTCCTCTAATTTTTAAGTGCACCTGGCAAGCAGTCACTGTATCTTAACATCAAGCATGATGGTGGGGCTCAGCCCTAGGGAGTGCTGGGGTGACTGTGACAGCAGCTACCATTTCTCAAGTTCTGTTCTCAGTATTTCTAGTAAATAACTCAAGTACTCCTTGCAGTCCTGGGGGCTCAGCGTTATTACCAGCCCCATTTTACAAGCGAGAAAACCGAGGGCGAGAGAGGTTAAGTGACATGCCCAACATCACCTCTGGTAAAGCCAGGATTCTCACCGTGGCCTGCCTGACTCTTGACTGAAACCACAACTCTGCCTATTGACTCAGCGGCTACATTTGGCTTGCAGACATTTAGTTTGGCCTATGAGATGTGGGGTGTTTTTTGTTTGGGGTTTGCTTTGGTTTGGTAATTTGGCGGCTTTTGGAGCCAGGGCCCGAGTTGTTACATGGTGACTGTCAGCTGGAGTAAGTAGCAGCTGCCACTTTAGACTGGTTGACATGGCTCCCACGCAGCCTGGCTTCGCTCATTGCTTGTCCAGCCTATTGTGCTTCTCAGTACAGTGAGATGTGAGAGTCTGCTCCCCCCTCTCCCCACATATGACCCGGGAACAGGTATCATAATTACTTATGGGGCTACCTGCCATGGTGAGCCACACTTCCCTGTAGGATTTGTTGTTTCTCTATGTTGTGCTGGAGAATAAAGATGAAAAACTCTCATATCCCTGTTTCCCAAAAGTGTCATCTGTGCTATACACTAAACTAGAAAGACTGGAATTAAGGTCAGAACTGGGATCAAGTCTTATCTCTGCTTCTTACTTAGACGAGCAATTCAATTCTCTTCTCATTGCCTTGGTTTCCTTCTCTGTAAAAAGAGCCTACAGTCCCTGCGCTGCACACTTACCAAGTACAATGGACCCCATGGAGAGCATGGTGGTGGGGGTGGGCGGGGGCGGGGGGAGTACTTGGTAAACCAGGAAAATTACTTGTCTGGCAGAGTCGATGTCCGCAACCAAGCTGGGCATCCTTGACATCCGAGAAGCTTGGCTGGGCCCTCTTCAGGGAGAAGAGAAGAGCCTACATTCTGAGGGCCTGGTCTTATCCATATGATGGAGTCAGGGAGGAGAGGGCCCCAGGAAGGGGCTTCCCCATGGCCTGGATACAGTCGTAGTGCAGCTGGGACCACTCTGCCAGTGTAGCGCTTTCCTTCTCATCTACCTGACACTTCCCTGTGGAGCTGGACTGGCCTGGGTCACGTCGATCCTCCAACCTGCCCACCTCGTGGCACCTGCTAGAGGGTTCAGGACTCAGCTGGGACTATAAAAGGGCCATCTCATAAAGGCAAGTAATCAATGAGATGCAGTGAATCTAACCCGCAAGGTCTTACATGTTTCAGAGGTATGGTTTGTCATTCACTGAACAGAGCTCACTTAGCATTGCTCTGTGCAGGCCCTGTGCTGGGTGCTTGAGGTGAGCAGGCGTTGCAGAGACAGACAGGACTGTTTGTGGCCGGAGGAGCCCCCCAGGGCGCTTGAGGGATGCAGTGGGTGATGAACCTGGAACGGGATGAGGACTTCATCTTGTAGGTAGCAAGAGCCATTAGAGTTGTCTGACAATGCCTAGGGGGGTACCATGAGCTCATGGGAGGAGGAGCAGGAGGGTGAGAAGAGCTTACTCTGGATTGTGTTGGTGTGAGGGTCTGTGGAGTTTACAGTGGTTACCACCTGGTAAACAGCTGGAAGAGCTTGCCCTCAGGAAGGTTCCTGGCTAGGATCAGAGATGTGAGTTGTCAATAATTAGGTGATAGTTAGAGGAGTGACTGAGTAGAACCATGTAGAGGGATTGGGGAAGATGAAAAATGGAGTGGCTCAGTCCTCAGGTTACAAATCAGCAAATGGGTCCAAAGGAAAGTCATTTGCATAAGGTCTCCGTAGTAAGTGTTACTCATCCATCCATTTAACAGATATTTATTGAGTACCTACTATGTGCTAGAACATTTTTAAAGGTTGGGATACAGCAGTGAGCAAAATACTCATGGAGCTTACATTCCTATAGGTGGATTCTGAAAACAACTGAATATGTCAAATGGTAGTAAGTGCTCTGGATGAAAGTAAACAGAAGGAAAACAGGAGCACTTCTCGGTGATGGCTATTTTATATGGAGTTGTCCAGGCCTCACTGAGACGGTGACATGTGAGCTGAGACCTAAAAGAAACAGAGAATGGACCAGGCAGATGCCTGAGGGAAGAGTGTTCCAGAAAGAGGGAACAGCAAGGCAAGACCCGGAGGCAGGAGTATGCTTGGCATATGGAAGGAAGAGCAAAGAAGCTGGTGTGGTTAGATGACCAGAGAGTACAAGGGATGCGGGTGACGGGTCAGGGAGAGATCAGATGGGGCCACGTAGGCCGTTTTAAGGACTTTCCTCTTGAGAGGGGAAGCCTTCAAAGGTTTCTGGATGGGGTGACGTGATCTGACGTACATATATTCCCCTGGCTGCTGTGTTAGGCCAGACTGTAGAGGTGAGGGTGACGCAGGACGCCAGTTACAAGGTGGTCGCTGTACTCCAGCGGTGGCAGGACGGTGGCTGGAATCAGTGCTCCCGGTAGAGGGCTGAGCAGTGGTCAGGCTCTGGGTGTGCTTTAATGGTGGAGCCAATGGAGCTTGCGATGGCTTGATTGAGATATGTGAGAAAATGAGAATGCCTCTGAAGATTTTGGCCCAAGCAGTTGGAAAGATGGAGTTGCCATTAGGTAAGATTGTGTGAAGGGCAGAATTGAGGGGAGGAAAGGGAGTTGAGTGTGGATAGGTGACGTCAGAGCTGCCCTGTAATCACGGACAGAGGTTTCGGGTGGGCAGTACCAGCAGCAGGAAAGGCCTCATTTCAGCCCCTTCCCCTCCTTTCAGATTCTGTTTCCCTGGGTCCCTCTCTCTGGGCCCATCTTCCTAAGTCTCCCTGCCCCGCAGGGGATCTGAGCCACAGCTGCCTGCCACACTGAGAACTGACCCCCTCTGCCCCCAGGTGGTGCATAGGGACCTCAAGCCCAGCAACATCCTCTACGTAGACGAGTCTGGGAACCCCGAGTGCCTGCGCATCTGCGACTTTGGCTTCGCCAAGCAGCTGCGGGCTGAGAATGGGCTCCTCATGACCCCTTGCTACACTGCCAACTTCGTGGCACCCGAGGTGAGTAGCCGGACCTCCTCAGCTGTGAGTGAGGATGCGCAGTCTCTGTGACCTTGGCCCAGGACCAAGGGAGGGTCCAGCCCATGGCTGGAGCCCCTATCCTCCCCTTTGGGGAGTCGCAGGCAAGCAGTTATCACTGCCCCTCAGACTGACACTCCCCTGCCCTCCTTCCTGCCAGGTGCTGAAGCGCCAGGGCTACGATGAAGGCTGTGACATCTGGAGCCTGGGCATTCTGCTGTACACCATGCTGGCGGGGTGAGTGCCCCATTGGCCTGGGCCCCCTCCCACTACCCAGCCCTACTGTACAGGCTGGGGTGGGCTTGTCTGAGGGAGAAACTCAGCCCTGCCTCAGGAAGCTCTGAAGTTAGGGCTGTAGCCCTAGCTTTGGACGCTTCACCTTGAGGAGAAGGATGCCGCCCTTGGGAATACCCAGTCTGAAGGGGGAGACACAGCCCTCCACCCCTGACCCCAGGATGGAGCCCAGAGGCAATACCCAGATGGGGTGGACTTTTCTCCAGATACACTCCATTCGCCAATGGACCCAGTGACACACCCGAGGAAATCCTGACCCGGATCGGCAGTGGAAAGTTCACCCTCAGCGGAGGAAACTGGGACACAGTTTCAGAGACAGCCAAGGTGAGTCTGAGGCTGGACCCAGCTCATTTGGGGTGGGGAGGCAGGGACCATCCAAAGGCTTTTTAGCGGGTCATGAACAGGTGACCTGAAGTCTCGTTTTTCCAAGTGGAAGATTCCTAGGTAGCCTGCCCACACACACACACACACACACACACACACACCTTGTTTGGTCAACTGGGTAATCATTCAGTGGCTCTTCAGGTGTTCTGGGCCAGCAGGGGACAAGGAGCTGTGATTATGCCTTATGGGAACTTGCTGTGGGGGAGAAAGAGGCCTGCATATGAGGAACAGAGATGCCAGGCAGTGGAGAGAAGTGGGTCTTCCTGGCCAGGGGTACGGGCTGTGGAGGCACAGAGCAGAGCTACTGACCATGCCAAGCAGAGAGGCCTTCTCAGAGGAGGGAACGTTTGCGCTTTCGATGTGAGCGAGTTTGCAGGTACCGCACCCCTGTGCTGGACCCTAGGTGGAGCCTTAGTGAGCAGTACACCTCACATCAGCCTGAGGAGGCAGGAGTGCTCGGTGTTCCTGTTTCTCAGAGGGGACACAGAGGCTCAGAGTTGACGTAATTGCCCAGAATACTCAGTTGAGCAGAAGAGTCACATTTTGAACCTGAGTCTGCTCAACCCCAACCTTAGGTTCTTCCCACCTTCCTGCGTGGCTTCTAGAAGATGCAAGAGAAAAGAAAGTGAGGAAGTCCCAAAGAATGGCCTGTGCTCAGGGAGGCCCTGGAGCAGTGGGGGATGGATCGCAGGGAGGGGCCACTGCAGGGTTTAGACAGGAGAGGGTGGGAAATGGTCGCCTTGCCCATTCCCCATCAGTGGGACACAGCTGTATGCTCCCCTGCTGGCCCCTCCCGCCAACCCCCTTGCCCACGGTGTCCCCAGGACTTGGTGTCCAAAATGCTACACGTGGACCCCCACCAGCGCCTCACAGCTAAGCAGGTCCTGCAGCACCCCTGGATCACCCAGAAGGACAAGCTTCCTCAGAGCCAGCTGTCCCATCAGGACTTACAGCTTGTGAAGGTATGGTCCTCCCAGCTACTGGGCAGCCAGGGCCCAAGGCAAGTTTTCCTGGGCAAGGACTTGGGTGGCAGGTCAGGAGACGTCATGTCTGTCTGTCCTGGAGCCCAGGTCTAACATGCAGAGGTGTCAACAGTACAGTCCCAGGCTTCCAGGCCTCTGGGGGTCACAGCCCCTCACATCTGATGTAGGAGGCAGGACTACTGACCAAGGCTGGATTAACAGGGGGCGGGGCGGGCTGGGGAACACTGGGAGAAGCAGGCGTGGCCCTGGAGCACGTGTTCCTCCTCCCGCCTGTACCTCTCCATCATCACGAACTGACCTCCTACCTTTTCTCCCAGGGAGCCATGGCAGCTACATACTCTGCACTCAACAGCTCCAAGCCCACCCCTCAGTTGAAGCCCATCGAGTCATCTATCCTGGCACAGCGGCGGGTGAGGAAATTGCCGTCCACCACCCTGTGAGGGGCCAGGGCATCCAGGCGGCAGGGCAGTGCTAGCTCGCTGGAGGCGCATCATTCCCGGAGAGAGCCGGCCTGAGCCACAGGACCAGAGAGAACAGAGCCCCGAGGGGCCCCGGAAGCAGCCAGCCCAGATCACCCCAGTGAGGGTGTGAGAAGTGCCTTCTCCTTCCCGAGGACGGACTCTTCTCGGCTCCGGCTCTGCGGGTTGAAATCGATTCACTGTACAAACTCTTATCTTTTTTTTTTTTAAGGAAAAATGACATCAGCCACCATGGATTTTTACAAGATCCATTTGCCTTTCTGGGAGCAGAAATAGCCCCGTGCAGCCCCAGGAGGGGCACCGAGTCACACTAGGGCTCTCTGTGGCTGAGACTCCTTAGAGCAGTTTTGCAGTCCCACCCCGGGGATCCCACGACTGGCCTTTCGTAGCCATCTGCACCCACCTCCGAGGCAGCAACTTCCAGAGCCTTTGGCTGTGTAGCAGAACTTGCTCTGTCCCCAGTCACCTCCTTTTCCATAGTGTTCCACTGGGGAGTCTGGAACCACTTCCTGCTAGAGAAGAGGACCAAGGCCCCGAGGCGCCCAGTTCCAGGCACCAGCATCCACATCAGCCCCAGCGATGGGTCCCCTGCAGTTGGGACGGGCCGCTCTCAGAGGAGGATCCGGAACGCACTTTCTGACTGACTTCTGTTGGAGTCTGCCACAGGACAGAGCACACAGGAGGCCTGTGGGGTGGGCCAGGCGGGCAGGGGCTTTTTTCATTTCTTCCTCAGCTGGTAACTCAGGGTTCACCTGTCCATGGCCTTTCTAATAAACTTACAGTTGAGTTGAAGCACGCTTGCCTCCGCTTTTCATCCCTGAGTTTGCCCCCTCTCTGCTCTCAGGAGGTGAGGCCCTGGGCAGTGACGGACGAGTAATGGACTGGGGCCGATTATCCCAGCTACTTGGAGCTCAGTCATTTGGAGAGCATGTGGAGTCCCGCTGGCCCTGCACTCGCATTCCTGCCATGTGCTCTTTATACAGTAATGGAATTATTAGCCATCGGTTGGTGACCAAGTGCCAGGCACTGTGCCTGGGCCTTACCTGTATATCTCATTTAATCTTTAAGAGAGAGATAGAAACATCAATGATGAGAATCATTGATCAGCTGCCTTCTGCACACCCCATACCGGGGACCGAGCCCACAACCTGGGCGTGTGCCCTTAACTGAAATCGAACTCAGGACCCTTCAGTCCGCAGGCTGACATGCCATCTGCTGAGTCTAACCAGCTAGGGCTGTATCTCATTTAATCTTAACCCTGTGAAGCAGATGCTATTTGTATCCGTTTTTTTTAAAAAATATATTTTATTGATTTTTTTACAGAGAGGAAGGGAGAAGGATAGAGAGTTAGAAACATTGATGAGAGAGAAACATCGATTAGCTGCCTCCTGCACGCCCCATACTGGAGATGTGCCCACAACCAAGGTACATGCCCTTAACCGGAATCGAACCTGGGACCTTTCAGTCCGCAGGCCGATGCTCTATCCACTGACCCAAACCGGTTTTGGCTTTTTATCCCTGTTTTATAGATGGAAAATTTGAGGCTCAGAGAGGGAATGACATTGCCCTATATGATAAACTTCTGAGTACCAGTCTGCCCTAATTCAGGTGCTGGTGAACCAAGTAGAAAACAAGTCATTGTTTTCATGGGTTTTACTTACCTCTGGTGAGGAAACCTCCTAGAGAAAAAAGGGACAATTAATAAACCAAGGTCAACTACTGTTAAGACATACAGTATGCAGAGGTAAGCCGGGGTGACCAGGGACGGCCTCTCTGAGGACATGACCCAGGAGCTAAGATCTGAATGATGAGAAGATGCCGGCCAGGACCAGGAGGCAGGGGGCCGAGTCAGGACAAAGGCTCCCCGGGGAAGCAGGCTGGGCTTGCTCAGGAAACAAGCTGATGTGGCTGTGATGTCAGGTTCGGGAGATTGCGCAAGACGAAGTTAGGAAGGAGGCAGTCATTCTAGGTTTTTCAGACCAGGGTAAGGAGTTAGGGTTTAATTCTCATTGCGATACGAGGCCTAAAAGAAAAGTAAGCAGGAGAGTGACATGATTTTATTTACATTTTTAAAAGCGCTCTAACTAATGTGTAGAGAATTGATGGGGATGAAGGCAGTGGGCAGGAAGACCAAGTCAGTGGCTACTGCAGTAGCTCAGTGTTTGGAGGTCAAGCAGAGAGCACTTGCTGGCAGTTTCGGTTTAGAGGCTAAGAGAAAAAGGAGGTTAATGGATATCTTGTAAATTTTTATTTTTAACTTTGAGATTTTTGGCTTGAGCAGGTAAGTACTGAAGGAGAAGTTGGGGAAAGCAGGTTTGAGAACTCTGTGGGAGATGTCTTTATATATATATATCTTTTGTTAATCCTCACCCAAGGATACTTTTTCCATTGCTTTTCAGAGATAGTGGAAAGGAGGGAGGGGAGGGGGAAGAGACAGGAGAGAAACATCAATGTGAGAGAGATACATCAATTGGTTGCCTCCTGCACACACCCTGATCAGGTTGGGGATAGAACCTACAACCCAGGTACATGCCCTTGACCAGGAATCAAACCTGTGACCCTTCAGTGCAAGAGCTGACACTCTCACCATTGAATGACATTGGCCAGGATGGGAGATGCTTTTTAACTATCTAAATAGAGTTGCCAACTAAGAGTAATGAGAAGTCGGAGTTCTGGAGAGAAGGCTGGATTGGAAGGGTAATTTTAGGAATCATTAGTTTGGAGAAACAAGAGGCCTGGGCTTTTCAAAGTGTGGTCAGTGGGCCTCAGCATTGCTATTATCTGGGAGCTTATTAGAATGCAGAATCTCAGGCCCATTCGCAGACCTGCCTATAGGTAGAATCTATATTTTAACAATCTGCTTGTGATTTGTGTGTGCATGTAAGTTTGAGAAGTGCTATTTTAGGACTGAAAACAGAAGAAAAGGGCAACAGTGATTGAGTCCTGGAGCATTTAAAGACATTACCCCCTCTCTGGTCGGTGCGCTCAGTGTTTAGAGCATGGGCCCATGCACTGAAGGGTCTTGTATTCAATTCTTGGTCAAGGGCCTGTATGTACCTCGGTTACAGGTTTGATCCCTGGCTCTGGTCGTGGCACATGTGGGAGGCAACCAATCAATGTGTCTCTCTAATATCAATGCTGCTCTCTCTCTCTTTCCCTCTTCCTTTCCATCTCCCTCTCCCTCTGCCCCTCCCTCCCTTCTACTTTTTAAGAACCAATGGGAAAAAAATATCCTCCAAGATTAACAACAGCAAAAAGACAGCCCCCAGGGACCCTGGCCAGGAAGCTCGGTTGGTTGGAGCATGATCCCTATACTCCAATGTTGCGGGTTCGATCCCCAGTCAGGGCACATACAAGATTCAACCAATGAATGCATAAATAAATGAAACAACAAATCCAGGCTTATCTCTCCCTCTCTGTCTCTCCTCCAAAATCATAATTAAAAATATAAAAATAAAGACAGAACTCCAGGAGGGAGAGCTAGCAGGAGACTCACTATGAGAGTGGGGAACCAGTCTGGGAAGATTCAAAATCTTAAAGTGGAGGTTCTTTGCTCCTGTTATTTCTCAATCTCTGCGGAACAGCTTAGACAGCCAGGGCCTGAGAGGTGAATACGTCCCGCTGTAAGGGAAGGAGATCCCGACAAGCAGCTCAGCTTCAGAGATGACGTAGATATGAAGATGCTGAGCCAGGGACCACCCCAGAGGGGCAGGGAAAGCTGTCTTGAATCCCCAAGGGCTGAACACCCACTGCTATACACAGTACTGAGCCCCTGACTTGGGTGTATTATACTTCTCTGAGGCTCAGAGGTTTACCCCTCTGTGCAGTGAAAACTACATTTCCTGTCCTACCCACCACCCAAGGTTGTCTGTGCTGGATCCCAGCTGAAATCCTGAGCATCATTCCGGACTCTTCCACATTCAGTCTGCATCCTGGCCCATCCATTTTTTAATTTTTAAAAAATATATTTTATTGATTTTTCACAGAGAGGAAGGGAAAGGGATAGAAAGCCAGAAACATCAAAGAGAGAGAGACATCGGTCAGCCGCCTCCTGCACACCCCCTACTAAGGATGTGACCAGAATCGAACCTGGGACCTTTCAGTCTCCAGGCCGACGCTCTGTCCACTGAGCCAAACTGGTTTCGGCCCAGGCCCATCAATTTTTGTCTTGTAAATATTTTTGGCACTCATCCGTTCCTCTCCTTCCTCCTTGTCAGAGTTGTGTTTTTTTGCCACAGCCTTCTGACTCCATCTTTTGGGTCCCCAACATCCTCCATTTAGAATCAAGTCTGACCCAACATCTGCCTGCAGTGGCTCCTCGTTGGCTATGAGACAGAGCCCAGCCATCCTAGCCTTACAATGAGTGTCCCGTGTGATCTGACCCTTGCTGAGCCCCAGTATCAGCTCTCATATCTAGTCCCCAAACGGCTCACAGACCTGAACTTGAAATGCTCCTCCCTCCACTGGATTCTGCTGCCGCACGTCCTGGCGACCTTCTACTCATCCTTTAGAAAAGTTCAATGACATCTTCAGGAAGCCAACCTGGACACCCCTGACAGGGTTGGGCAGCCCTCCTCTGGGGTCCCCAGGCACTCTCATTCTCCGTCTCTTTGTACATCACGCTGTTTTAGAGACAGCTGATGATGTGTTTTCTCCCCATCAGTCTGTGAACCTGAGGCTGTGTTTTGTTCATTTCTGGAACCCCAGCATCTAGCACCAGGCCTGTAACACAATATTTGGATCCTCAGCTAGTGCTTGTGGAATGGGTAAGAGAGAATGCAGGACCCATGGACTTGATGGTGCCGTGGGGAGCATAGACACTACACCTCAGAGTGCAGGAGCCTGGGGAGGCAGCTGGGGAGTTAGGAAGGGAAGCTGGAGCTCTGAGACGCAGAGCAGTTAGTGTCTTGGCCCAAGCACCAGAGGGAGGACTCAAGAACCAGGAAACGGTGATGGGTGGAGTGGCAGTCCACAGGTGCTTTCTTAGCAACTCAACCTCAAAATCCAAATACTTACCTTCTCCAAGCCTCAGTTTCCCCATTTGCTAAATGGGATCATAATCCACACCCATCTCCCAGTGAAAATCAGATGAACAAGTTTCGGAAACTAAGTGCTCCTTGTACAGTTACGCTTGTTCTAATTTTCACAAGGTCAGGGCAGTCCCTCAATAGAGCCGAAACCGGTTTGGCTCAGTGGATAGAGCGTCAGTCTGCGGACTGAGGGGTCCCAGGTTCAATTCTAGTCAAGGGCATGTACCTTGGTTGTAGGCACATCCCCAGTAGGGGGCGTGGAAGAGGCAGCTGGTCAATGTTTCTAACACTCTATGCCTCTTCCTTCCTTTCTAAAAAAATCAATAAAATATATTTTTACAAAAAAAGAAAAAAGAAAGAACCCAATAGACTCCAGAAACAGTCCCCAGGGGCCAGCATGTCAGACAGGAACTTCCCTCTCTGTGGACCAACTCCCTGAGCAAAACCCAGTAATAGAAGTAACCCAGCTTAGGGAAACGAATTGCCAATCCAGATAACCCCAAGTTCCAGGGTCACTGTTCCCTTTAATGCTCAAATAATAATCCCTGAGCTCCCCCCTCCCCACCACCCCCTAAGGATGCCCTTCCCAAGGAATATTGACTCCAATCTATTACACAAATACGATGTGGAGATGCTAGACACCAAGTGTTTTCTGTGCTTATTTCATTTGGTCCTTACGTGAGGCTTGGAGATAAAGTGATTTCCCCAAGGTCACTGCTAAATGGCAGAGCAGAACTCAGACCGACACCTGTGTGATTCTGAAACTCACTCTTCACCAGGGTGCTGCCCCACCTCTCTGCTTCTGAGAATGCCCAAGGTCTACTTCAATGGTCCACAGACCTGGCTGGTTACCACTCTTTCCCTCAGCCAGCCATGTGGTCATAAATGTTCCTATAGCATTGGACCCTGGTTTCATTTAGGGGTTAATTGTTGGAAAGTTACATTTCCCAGATGGCTAACAGTAGAGAATAAGCTGGGAAATCGGGAAGTTTCCTATGGACAGTCTCAGAAGGTAGTAAGTTCCCCATCACCTGGGCTGCACATGCAGAGAACAGATTTGTCAAGACTTGGAGATTCCTGTTCCCAGTCTGGGATGGTTTAGATGACCTTGTCAAAGACTCAGATTCTCGGTTGTCAGCACGGGCATTAAAGTCCCTCAGCATATCCTGCATTTTACCCATTTATGTACTGTGTTTTCCAAGATTATTTCTGAGACACGCTCAGAGAAAAGCGGGTTTCTTACATATATGAAGTATGTAAACATTTGTTTTTTGGTTAGCATGTGGATTTAATTCTCTCACCCAGACCTATAATAAAAGGCCACCATTCATTTAATGCCTATAACATTAGACATGATTTATTGAGTTCCTGCTTTACAGTGGGCACAATATATACATCATCCCCAATGCTCAAAGCAATCTCATGAGGTAGATCCTATAATTTCCATCTTATACAAGGAAATTGAGGCTGAGAGAAGAATCTTGCCCACAGCCGCCCAGCAAGGATGTGGCTGAGCTAAGTTTTGAACGCGAATCTATCTGGCCCCAAAGCTCATACTCTACCACCGTTATCCCACGGTGACTCATAAAATGTCACAGTCAGAAGATCAGCCCTAAAGGCTGATCTCCGCCCAGTACAGGAATCTCCCATAGATGGTTATCCGGTTTCTGCTCAAGTACTTCCTGCAACGGAGACTCCACCACATCACAAAGCAGTCCCCCCCCCCCCCCCCCCGCACGGTTGGAAAGTTCCTCTGCTTTGAACTGAGGTCTTCTGAGTAGCTTCCATTTCTTGGGGGGTTCCCACTAACTCCCAAGAACTCAATAGAGAAATGACTCAACAGTAACAGGAGGGAAACCTAAATGAGCACTCCCACCAGCACTCCAACCCGCCCCCTCCTCCCCCACCGCCCCTGTGGAGGTACTTGCAGGCAGGCAAAGGTGC
Source organism: Lasiurus borealis (assembly GCA_004026805.1). NCBI lineage: Eukaryota > Metazoa > Chordata > Mammalia > Chiroptera > Vespertilionidae > Lasiurus > Lasiurus borealis. The sequence goes on along the minus strand of PVJN01004340.1, from coordinate 13,941 downwards.
TAAGGCTATACTGGCAAGGGAGCAGGAGGGCCTCCTGGGCCATCCCTATTCCCCAGAAACCTTCAGGTAGCCCCCACTGTTTCTTCCGGCCTCAACTCCCGCCCAGCTTGCCTGGGAAGGCAGTAGTGAGTGGGTAGTGGGAACTGCGCTGGATGTGGAGTCAGACATCCCACCCCCAAAGCTGACCTTCTCGGCGACCTTGGGCAAGTCAAGTCATTTCATGCTTTGAGGTTTTCTCAACTGTCAAACAGGGCTACTGTGATCTTTAAAGGAGAGGGTGTGTAAAGCTTCTATAGAGCTACTCAGTTATAAGCAAACAACAACCAGGATGTAGAGAGCTATTTAGAGTTGTGGTTAACTGCAGACTCTGGGGTTAGGCTGTCCTGGTTTTAACTTTTTTCTTGAAGTATAAGCAGTCCCGGGTTAGAATCCAATTTTGACCATTTGCCTGTGTGACCTTGGGCAAACCATTTAACCTCTCTGCCTCAATGTCCCCATCTTTAAAATGGGCTTAATAGGCTTCATAGTATTATCTACTCTCTGGTGAAAGTGAAACAAGGTAATGCATCGGAGCACAGTTTCTCTCTCTTTCTCCTTCCCTCCCTTTCTCCCTCCCTCCCTTTCTCTCTTTCTTTCTCTCCTGTGTAAGGGAGCCACACTCAAAGTCTGAAGAGAGGTCAATTCATCTGAGCATCTTTAGCCCATGGAGAAAGGAGGGAGCCCTCTCATAAGGACCTTCTTTTTCCCCCTCCTACTCCAGAGCCTTTTTCTGAGTTATAAGTCATGTTTATGATTCAATCTGAAACTTCTTTTTATAAGTAATTTCCTCTGTTTCTCTTCCCTCTTCTGCTCCATCCCACGCCCCCAAGCTGTGGGCTAAAACTGAGAAATGGAGGGGCAGATGACATATGTTTGAGCTGGGCATGAGAGCTGTTCCTGGGAAGAGCCTGGAGTCACTCACCCATTGCAGAATGTTCTTACCAGGCTGGATTTGGGCAGTCATTCCTGCTGTCATCATAGAGCTTTATAGGTACCAGCCCCTTTGCATTAGATTTCAAAATACCTGAAGGGCACTAAATTCTCGCCTGCAGGAATAAGTAGAGGGTTGGAATCAGAGGCATGAGATTGAAGTCAATCTCAATACTAGCCATGACTAGCTGTGTCATCTCGGGCAAGTCACTTGGCCTCTCTGAGCTCCATTTTCCTCATCCTCAGAGGGTTATGAGAGCAAAGGCTCTAGCAGAGATTAGGTGCAGAACAAATGGTAGCTGAGTTGCAAGAATGCTTGACAGAACTTTCAGAGCTGAGTAAGGCCTGCAGAACCAGGGGATTTTAACATGGGATCCCGCTGGCCTTAGTACTAGTAAAATGTGTATTTTTCTGGGAATAGAGGATATAAAGTTTTCATCATATTCTTTTTCTAAAATACATTTTTATTTATTTCAAAGAGGAAGAGAGAGATAGAAACATCAATAATGTGAGAGAATTGATTAGCTGCCTCCTGTACACCCCACACTGAGGATCAAGCCCACAACCCAGGCATGTGCCCTGACAGGGAATTGAACCTTGACCTCCTGGTTCATAGGTTGACGCTCAACCACTGAGCCATGCTGGCTGGGATATTTTTTACTTTCAAATATATTTTTATTGATTTCAGAGAGGAAGGGAGATGGAGAGAGAGAAACATCAATGATGAGAGAAATTATTGATCATCTGCCTCTTGCATGTCTCTTACTGGGGATTGTCCCCACAACCTCGGGCATATGCCCTTGACCAGAATGGAACCTGGGACCTTTCAGTCTGCAGGCCAATGCTCTATCCACTGAGCCAGACCAGCTAGGGTAGTGGTTGGCAAACTGCGGCTTGTGAGCCACATGCGTCTCACAAGCCACATGTGGCTCTTGAGCCGAGGTTTTCTGCTCTGTTGACTAATGAGTTTGCTGACCACTGAGCTAGGGCTAAAACTTTTACTTTACAAGTATGTAGACTAGCCTTCCTGCCCCAGCACTGTGCTGCTCATTCTGTACACTATATTCCAGGCACTGGAGGTGCAAAGACAAATGCTCCTTGCCCCTCCATAGCACTGAGCTTCAGCGAGACGAAGTGATTTCACCAAAGTCACATACTTCTTTTTATTTTTTAAAAATATACTTTATTGATTTTTTACAGAGAGAAAGGGAGAGGGATAGAGAGTTGGAAACATCAATGATAGAGAAACATCCATCAGCTGCCTCCTGCACACCTCATACTGGGGATGTGCCCGTAGCCAGGGTACATGCCCTTGTCTGGAATCGAACCTGGGACCTTTCAGTCCACAGGCCAACACTCTATCCACTGAGCCAAACCAGTGAGGGCCAACGTCACATACTTCTGAAGGAAGCTGGCTGTTGGGTTTGGAACCCCAGATCTCTGACTGCAAAGCTGGCCACTCTATATCTCAGAGAGACCCTCTAAGGTCCAAGTTAGTCAATGAAGACTAACAGGATGAACATTCCACAAGCAAGGACCTGAGGTCATGCCTTGTCTGCAGGTGGCAGGTCATAGCCTATGGCTGGTCCTATTCTGAGTTTACGCAGGGAGGGGGGTTCCCCTTCCTAAACTCTTACACAGACCACAGACCATGAGGGAATTCCACATATATATTTATCTCAACTATATTGTTTCATTTACATACAATAAAATGCACAGACTTGTAAGTACAATTGGATGAGTTTTGACAAACTCATATGCCTCTGAAACCCATACCACTCTCAAGATATATATTTTCATTACCCAGGGAATTCCCTCACGTCCCTTTCTCAATCTCCCCCAATATCAGAGGCAACCACTATTCACTATCCTGATTTTTAAGAAATGTCTTTTATTTATTTATTTTTATTATTTTTTAAAAAATATTTTTTATTGATTTATTTTTTTATAGAGAGAAAGGGAAAGGAATAGAGAGTAAGAAACATCGTTGAGAGAGAGACATCGATCAGCCGCTTCCTGCACGCCCCACAGTGGAGATGTGCCCGCAACCAGGATACATGCCCTTGACTGGAATCGAACCTGGGACCTTTCAATCCACAGGCCGACGCCCTATCCACTGAACCAAAGCGGTTTTGGCCACTATCCTGATCTTTGTCACCATAAATTAGTGTTGCCTGTTTTAGAATTGATATCAACTGAATCATTCAGTGTGTTCTCTTTCCTGTCTGACTTTTGTTCAACATAATCTCTGTAAAGCTTCATCCATGCTATTGTATGTTCATCCCTTTTTGTTGCTGAGTAGAATGTATTGGGGGAAAATGCCACAATTTGTTTAATCTATTTATCTGTTCATGGACATTTTTCCAGTTTTGGCTAATGTAAAATATTCATGTAGGATCTTTGTGTGAACATATGTTTTTATTTCTCTTGGGTAAATACATGGAAATGGCATTTCTGCACACAGGATGGGTGTATGTTTAACTATATAAAAATTACTAAACTGTTTCACACAGTACATGAGAGTTCCAGTTGCTTTGTATCCTTGCCAATCTCTGGTATTAGTCTTTTTAACTAGTCATTCTAGTGGGTGTGAAGTGGTTTCCCTTCATGGTTTTAATTTGCATTTCTTTAATTACTAATAATACTGAATATATCTTTTTATGTGCTTATTGGCTATTCCTATATATTCTTGTTTGTTCAAACCTTTTGCCCCACTTAAAAATTGGGTTGTTCATCTTATAGATTGTAAAGAATTATTTATATATTCTGGATATAAGATCTTTGTCAGATATATGTATTGTATTTTCTTCCAACTTGTGACTTGTCATTTTATTTGAAGAACAGAAGTTTTAGTTTTTAAAATATATTTTTTATTGATTTTAGAGAGAGAAAGAGAGGGAAGGAAAGAAAGAGGTGTGAGTAATGTGCCTCCCATATGCACCCCAGATGGGGATCAAACCTGCAACCCGGAAATATGCCCTGACCAGGAATCGACCCCTTAGTGTACAGGACGACGGGCTCCAATGAACTCAGCCACACTGGCCAGGTCATCCCACAGTACCTTTTTATTGGTAGGAAATTGGCCCATCTTAAATTACACTAATGAGGTAGCAAATGCACATAGTACAATATACAATGGTATGTATTATACTACAATATGTGAATATAATTTCATTTGGGAAAATTATTAAGAACATGGAGAAGTATTCATAGTATAATGTATTTTAAAAAACAAGTGTTTAAGTAGAATATAAAATCAATTTATTTTTACATGTTATATGTATTAAAAAACACTTAAAATGATAGAAACAATATATGGACAATGTGTCTTTTCTCTGTGCTTTTTCAATATGTGACAAACTTTCTAAAGTGAAACTATGAGTTTAGAAAAAAAAGCCACAAATTCATACTTTTTTTTAAAATGTGTGTGTGCGTGTGTGTGTGTGTGTGTGTGTGTGTGTGTGTGTGTGTGTTTCAACAGCCTAGTCCTGCCCCAAGCATGTGTCCTAAGAATTGAAAAGGTGGGAAAATTCAGAAATAGCTGGCTGTTCCTTAACCATAGCCTTGTGCAGCCACCTTCCTGCCTTCAAGATCTCAAAGGAAAGCCTTAACAAATCCCCAGAAACTTTACAAGGAGAGTTGAAGCTAGAAAGCCTGAGTAGGGACAGATTAGTATTCTGATTGCTTAAAAAGCAATGTTTTAGAAAGATGAAATTTATTTATTACCACTATACCTTGCAGTGATATTGGCATCTACTCATTTGTCAGTTAAAAAATATTTCCTGGGCACCCACCTACCAGCATCTGATTTTTTGGAGGAAAAAAGCATGACTTTGGTTTGATGTTTGTTAAAGGGCAATCTCTGTTCCTTCCTCCCATTTATCACACTCTTGGCCCTTTACTGGGGCCTTAACTGCTTTAGTTAATTTAATTAACAAAATCCCAGCACAGAAGGTATTGATATGTCCATTTACACATGAAAATAATGAAACATCAGAAAACTTGAATCAAATGGAATATCAAATAACTTAAATTCCTCAGGGGATGTCTGACTGGTGGCTTAGGCCCACTCCCCATCAGACATCCTTAGTGCTGCTGCAGAGGCGGTAGAGGCTCCCACCACTAGACAGCTTCTGGTTGAGTGGCACTGACCACCAGGGGGCAGCTCCTGCAGTAAGCATCTGTCCCCTAGTGGTCAGTGCATGCCATAGCAACCAGTTGTTCTGCCATTTGGTAGATTTGCATAGCCTTTTTATTATATAGGTTTGCCTTTACTTACTTACCCATGGAGTAAACTAGGGCAGTGGTTTACCCACGAGCCGCGGTTTGCCTCTCTCTGTTGACTAATGAGTTTGCCAATCACTGGGATAGGGGCTTAATCACAAGGAACAACAACAGTCTGTAATTATTGGAATCGAGAGTCAGGGTCAGTGGTCAGCAAATTCAGTCAACAGAGTGGCAAACCGCAGCTTGTGAGCCACAGTTTGCCAACCACTGAACTAGGGTAATCCTATAGTAGGAGGGGAAAAAAAGAAGGTATTTTTTGTCTCTTACCTACTTTTGCCACTCAATCTGACATTATTAAAGTTTGCAAATTGGCAATTAAGTCAACCAGATATGTGGATAAACATAAAAAATAGAGTTCCTATCAAATGACTTTACCTTGCTCAGTTTTCATAATGAGAAAAACATTGAATTTGGAGTCATCAAGACATAGTGGAGCCGAGACCAGTTTTGCTCAGTGGATAGAGTGTCGGCCTGTGGACTGAAAGGTCCCAGGTTCGATTCTGGTCAGGGGCATGTACCTTAGTTTCGGGTGCATCCCCAGTAGGGGGCATGCGGGAGTCGGCTGATCGATGTCTCTCTCTCATCGATATTTCTGTCTTACTATCCCTCTCCCTTCCTCTCTGTAAAAAATCAATAAAATATATTTAAAAAAAAGAGAGAGAGACATAGTGGAAAGGACACACCTTTGGAGAAAAATGACTAGGCTCAAATTATTGACTCTTGCAACTTCTGTGTGACTGGATAAATTACCCAGCCTCTCTGAGCCTGTTTTTTCAGGTGTAATAAAAGTTAAAAATAAATACTTTATAGAGAGTTTGTGATAGGTAAATAGACTAGCTTTTGCAAAGCACCTAACATATAGTAGAAATTAAGGACATGCTTAGGGAAACCTCAGAAACAGTCTCCAAATCAAGGATTCCTGGGTAAGAGATTATTTAGGGAAGTGCTCCAATTTGTCAGTAAGGGTATAGGGAAAGCCAGTCAGGGAGGGGGAAGAAGTCAAGCAAGTATGAGACTTCAGGCAGTCCCAGAGAAGGTAGCTTAATTCCTCAGGGAACTCAGGAGTTTAAATTCCACCGGGGACAAGTAAACTGGACTTTCAAACTCTCATATCCAATTAGTCACTTGCTGGAGACCAGGGAAGAGGGAAGGAAGGATCAAAGCCGTTCTGGTAGCCTGAGGACCCTCCTCCTCAGCAAAGCCTCAGGTACTAGTTATTGGAAGCAAAGGCAAACATCAGCCAAGGGAGGGGCAGGAGGAACTGGTAAGAGATCTGAGAATATCTGGGATGAGCAAGAATAGTATTTACTTCAGAGTTTGAGTTTTCCTTCTTTTAGAAAAGCTGGACTGCAGTCCTTGCTTTGCTAGTTATCAGGATCAAATGGAACAATATAATGAAAGCCTTTTGGAAGTTACACTGTTAGATGAATTCTTTCTTTCCTTTTTTTATTCAATAAGCATTTATGGGACTTTTACTATAAACCAGGCACCATAATAGGTGTTAGGATATATACTTTAATATGAGATTCATAAACTATGTTATTTTTCATGTTGCATTATAAAATAAACACTTTGTCAGGTAGCCTCACATTTTTAAGATAATTTGTTTAACAGGTTCTGACTATTTCACAAGTTTTAACCATTTGCTAATTGGTAGACATTTGGGTTGCTTTTTAAAAAAAATCTTTTTCTCACCCTAGCCGGTTTGGCTCAGTGGATAGAACATTGGCCTGTGGACCAAAGGGTCCTGGGTTCGAATCTGCATGAGGGCCCATACCTTGGCTGCAGGCTCCTCCCCGGCCTGGGCGGTGGTAGGGGCTCGTGCAGGAGGCAAACAATTGATGTTTCTCTCTGTCTTTCCTTCTCTCATGCTCTCTAAAAACCAATGGAAAAATATTCTCAAGTGGAGATTAACAACAACACCAAAAAAAAAAAATTTTTTTTTCCCCTCAATATACAATATTTGTGGATGAACATCTTTTACACACATGGCTTTCTCTTAATTTTGGATTCATCCTTTAGAACAGGTTTCCAGAGTAGAATGACTAGGTTTTAATTTGCTCATTTAATCTGTTTTCTTTTCTTTTTTTTTTTTTTAAGGAAAAGAATATTCTACCACTATTTTAAAAATACATATATTTTTATTAATTTCAGAGAGAAAGGAAGAGGGAGAGAGAGATAGAAACATCAATGATGAGAGAGAATCATTGATTGGCTGCCTCTTGCACACTCCTCACTGGGGATCGAGCCTGCAACCTGGGCATGTGCCCTGGACCAGGATCAAACCTGGGACCTCCACAGGTCAACACTCTATCCATGGAGCCAAACTGGCTAGGGCTCTACCACTTAAAATTTTTTTGTTTTTTTAAATTGATTTCAGAGAGGAAGGAAGAGACAGAAACATCAATGATGAGAGAGAATCATTGATGGGCTGCCTCCTGCACACCCCTCACTAGATTCCCTGACCGGGAATCAAACCTGTGACTCCTGGTTTATAGGTGGACACTCAACCACTGAGCCATTCTACCACTCTTGATACAAGATTGGCAATTGTTTTCAAACAGGATTGTACCCACATTTTTTTCAGATTCTCCATCAGGGCTCTTGCTATTAATCACTTTTTCTATCCATCACAATAATAAAAATAGAAAGTGATACTCTTAAAAGATTAAAAGAAGGAAGTTTTTAAAATATATGTATATTTTTATTAATAAAAAGGAATATTTTACCAGTACCAAACTCTTACCTCGGCCACACTGTTTCTCTGCTGTTGTTTCTCTTTTGAACAGCAGATGGCAGGATAATCCCACAACAGGTGGTCATGACAATTTAATTGCAATGAGGAAAAATTGCTTCTTTTCCCACATATTTTTCTTTCCTGAAATAAACAGCATACAAAGCATCTGCCTCTTTATTGAAAGTCAGATATGTAAGGAAGTAGATTTTCAGCGAGGAATATAAAGGTAGCCACATAAATCCTGAGCTTTAGGTTATTAGAGTCCGTGCACAAGCAAATTTCTCAGAAAGAAGCAAATGGAGGTTGAAAGTCGATTGTTAAAATTCCACATATTCTAGATTTCCCCAGTTAATAATCATAAAAACTTTATAGCCAGAAAGTCACAGAGGCCCTTCTGTTGTAATTGTTAGAGTTTAGAGTCGGTGGAAACACCCTTCTCACCCAGGGGATTTTAAAAGCCAATCCCACCCCCTCCCCACAGCTCTCCCCTAGCACTCATTTCCCATCCCTTCACAAAATTGCCAGGGTAATTGACTCTTAGATGAGATGAGTTTGACTTTCTACCCTGATTTTGTAACAGAAGTTCTTTTGGTGAGGTCCTTTGTTTGAAAATGCACAATAAAAATGGCTTTAGAATGACTTCAGAGGACTCTTTCTGGTGCCAACAACAGATTCCAAAGCCGCTATTATTCGAGATGGGTGATAGGATCCCTTGAGACTGTTTGAGTATCGGTTTTCAAAGTGCTTAGGAACCTGAAATGTCCTGTATGGTATATTTGCAGGTGCATAATTAGCCAAGTGCTCCAGGGGTTATAAAGACTGCCTTCCTGTAGTTGAAATAGACAGATTTAGCCTCTTACTGAAATTGAAGGCTGCAATTTCGATAACAAATCTGATTCTGACTCTCCCGTGTCACTGCAGCCCAAAGGTGCCTTTGTCTCCCAAGAGAAAGAAGTTGGAGGTAAGTGAATGGCCCTTAACCAGACCCATGTAGAAAACATTGCTAAGAAAAAAACTTTTGTCCTGAGCGTGTAGGTTTAGGGCTGTTGCATGTGAAGCCAATTTGCTTTGTTCGTAGCCAACCTGCCTAAATATTGCAAGGTGACCGGAGCTGTGGAGCAGCAAACTGCTGTAAAAGCAGGCTTTCAGTGGGAAAAATCGAAGCATACAATGGCTTTATTTTTGTTAGACATAATTCTCCAACCTGGCTTTTTTTTATTGCACTAGCCAAAATAAATCCAGGCAAACTTAAAAGGCTGCCTTGCTGTCAGAAGAAAATGGATATTGTCTCTCCTGAACATGTCTGAGTGATCGTACATAATCCTAGCTACATCCAGATAAGACTACATCTCCTCCCATAGAAAGCTTTCCTGGATCGTAATATCACCAGGAGTATTCACTTTGGACTTGATGGTTCCAGGCTGTCTTACTAAACACTTCTAAAGAAGTAGTTTGCCTGTTCTTTCCCTCTTCCATTTGGAGTTAATACTTGTGTGTACTTAGTGGTGTTTTGAACTCCTTTTATATCTCAATGCCTCTGGCATCTGATGATACCTGGGCAGCAGGAGCTTTACAGGGTGGTGTTTGGTGGAAAAGGGTCCAGGAGGGAGGAGGGGAAAAAAACCTATTCTCTTTCCTAAGTCTTAGAAAATCAGTGGGCTCCTTTAAGATGAACTGTGTCTTTAAATATGAGGATCTCCGGTTGTGAAGGTACGGGTGGAACTGCTTCCATCAGACAAACCTGAGGTAGAGGATGTAGGTGTCACATTCAAATCAAAGAGGTGCCTCTCAACAGGAAAGATTTAATCAGCTCTCCTTCCCAGGATCAGCTGCCAGGTTTGAACGTTTACTTGTCTGTGTTCCAGGCAGGAGACACTGCTAATTACGGGAGCGATTCCCATGGATACAGAAAAGAATTGTCTGAGCTGGGGAGTCAAAGCTCTAACCCAGAGGAAGCTGAGAAGAAAAATGCCCCCAACATTCTCAGAGAAAATTCCAGAATTTCCCAGGGCCCTGCCTTTTCTGCGGGAATACCACTATAACTGGCCTTTGAAGATCTGGAAACATCCTTTCCTTTACCTCCCTAACTCATGTATTATCCGACCACTCCACCCTATTTTTTTAGAAATGGAATTTTAAAATTACTTTCTTTTAGTCAAACATTATCTCATAAGGTTATCTTGGGGGGGAAACACACACACACACACACACACACACACACACACACACACACACAAACGGCTTTACCAAGAGTGAGTCTCAGAAATGATAGCACCTGAAAACAAGCCGACTTGGCCTATGAGGCCAGCCAAAGTGGCACAAACATTTGGAACCTGTTGCTTTATTCTTGGCAAGGACACCATTGAGTCCTTTCTGCTGCGTGTAAAGTAAGCTGCGACAAAACTTACCTCTTGTGTGGTACAAAATCTGGACTCACAAGGGAGCTTCTACCAGATCAGTTTGCATTTATATTCTGCCCCTTCTTTCTCCATTATGCAGAGCACCTGCTCCCTGTCCTTCCCCCACTCCTCCAGCTGTCTGTCTGTCTCATTTGTGTCAATTAAGAATTCAATACTGCTTAATTTAATTGAATGACTTTCCCTGCATAGATGCCATCCACGGGTAGGACACCGACCATCTCTCCCATTGTCCAGAATAAAAACTCTAAAAAAGCCAAATGCGTGCAAGGGGGTGCCTTAGAAAAGAGAAGAGGTCCTTGCTGGCTTTGCCAGTGAACTGGAAAAGACAAGGAGGGCAAGACTGAGTTCCCAGTTATGTACTTGCTGGCCTACCAACGGTCTGCACTGCATAAACCAAGATCATTTGAGTTGACTCCATAGCTAAGGCTCTTCAGAAGTGGTTCTTAGGCTTAGAAACCTAAGAACCAAGTAGAAGAAATAAACCACTTCCTAGTTTACGAAGTGCTTTCCCATCCTCAGAATGACTTTGTGTTTCTGTTCATTCAGTCACTGAAAAAATAAGGTCTGTTCTTTAGTCACCTGCCCCTATTCATTAAGCACTTACTATGTGCCAGTGTTCTGGGAGGTGAGAATTGTGCTCCCAGAACAGAAAATGAAGTTCCTGTCCTCTTGGAATTTATATTTTAAAAGAGAGGGGAGACGATAAACATATAAGTAAACATATAGTATACCAAATGGTAAGATGGGTTATGGAGTATCAAACAACAAGGTTAAGGGAGATAGAGATTATGGTTTGGGCAGTTTTTTTAGTTTATAAAAGGCGGTCAAAGAACTCCCTGAGCTGACACAAAAGAATCTAAGGAGCAAGTCATATAATTATAAAGGGAGGAGCATTCCAGATAGAGGGAATAGCAAATGCAAAGGCCCTGAGACAGGAGTTTCCTTATTCAAGGAGACCAGTTTAGCTGAATAGATTGAGCCAAGAGAGAGAAGTAAGAGACAGACAGGTCAGGGCAGTGGAAGTGCAGGGGCAGACTTTGGAAAACCTTGTACGGCGCTGTATGCTTTTATTCTGGGGGAGGTGGGAGCCACTGGAGGAATGACTTGTGTGTTATGTTATGATTTATGCTTTAAAAGGTTTATTCTGGCTGCGGTGTAAAAAAACAGAAGAAAGGAGTATAAGGGCAAACTCAAGGAGAATAGTTAGAAGGCAATTGCAGGAATCTAGGCAAGGAACAATGGTCAGGGTGGTGGTAATGGTGGAGGTGGCAACAATGGTTAGAGAGATATTGAAGGTAAAGGTCCCAGAATTCGCTGCTGGACATGGGAGATATATGAGAAAGAGAAGTAAGTCAAGGATATTGTGGATGTTTGGGCCTGCACAACTATAAGATAATCTAGTGAAATGAATCAGAGGTGAGACTAAATCTCAAATTCATGGCTTCTGGGTTGTGTAATCTTGGGCAAGTCACTGAAGCTCTCTGAGCATCGATTTTTTTCATCAGTAAAAAGATGATAACAATAATATTAATACCTCTCACAGGTCTATAGTAAGAATTGAATGGGATGTGAAAATGCCTACAAGAGTACCTGGCACAGAGCTACTCAATAAATGTCAATTGAATCTGGGTACCAGTGGCTCATATTTCAAAAAACTTTATTTCTTATAATGTACCTTCTTTTTAAAATATATTTTTATTGCCATAGTTGGTTTGGCTCAGTGGATAGAGAGTTGACCTGTGGACTAAAAGGCCCCAGATTCAATTCCAATCAAGGGCACATTCCTGGGTTTTGGGTTTGATTCCCAGGAGGGGGTGTGCAGGAGGCAGCCAATCAATAATTCTCTCTCATCATTGATGTTTCTAGCTCTCTTCTTCTCTGAAATCAATTATATATATAATAAAATTTAAACCTCCCCCAACATTCATTTCTATTCTCTGTCTCTTCCTTTTTTAAGGCAGAGACCACACCACTGTGTATATAAAATGCCTAACACAATGCTTGGCTCATAGTTGGCTTGCAAATATTTGTTGAAAGGTTGAGTAACCTAGAAGGCTCTTACTAGTATTCTGATGCCATGTTCTCTCTTTCTAAAAAAGTAAACCTTATTTTGTCTAGATTTTGCACAGCTCTGTATGAATTTCACTGCTGAGTGGAAACACCTCTTTGTTGTATCAGAAAAACCCTTACTCTTCTGTGTGTACATTTGTTTGGCTTAATGTCCATGTATGGTACTCATACTGGTTTGTTCTATATGTTTTGTGTTCATTTCTCAAGGCTGTACTTGTTTTTAGAGGCAGGTAACAAAAGCTTAAGACATAAGCTTCAATTCGTCTAAGAATTATCCACCCAAATTACTCGTAGAGGCAAAGGCAGTGGGTGGGAGTGCATTCCAAAAAAGGAAAAAAGTGTCAGCAACAGCATGTAGCATGCTGTGTGTGGAATAATTAGGAAACACCCATAATTTTTGGTGGTTGGGGCAGAAGTAGCAAAGATTAAGTTGGCTACATAAAGTCTAATGAGTTGAAATGTTCCCTCCTCTTTATTTTTTGTAAGAATTCCTGTAAGATCAGTGTTATTTCTTCCTTAAAAGAATTTACAAGTGAAACCATCTGGGCCTAGGCAGTGATCAGCAAACTCATTAGTCAACAGAGCGGCAAACGGCAGTTTGCCGACCACCGGCCTAGAGCTTTCTTTAGGGGAGAGGGTTTATAACAAATTCAATTTATTTAATAGATACAGGCCAATTCAGATTTTCTATTGTATCTTGTGTCAGTTTTAGTAAGTTGTATTAAATACAAATTTGAATGCTAAGCGAAATCCTAGTTTCTTGAAATGAACTGTATTTTGGGGGTCATTAAAGATTTTTACATGAAAGAGTAACAGCACTTCAGGAAGGTTAATCTGGAGAATGTACAATAAGGGTTTTGGAAAGAGGTCAGGGAAAGGGGAGAAGCAGTGGTGGGAGAGGCAGATAGTAAGCTTTTACAGAAATGTGAGGAAAACATGACAAGGGCCTTGACTAGAGTGGTATTGGAAATAGCGAAGAACCAAATTCCAGAAATATAACCACTTCTTTATCTATATCTCCTTTTGCCTGGACTAGGATATTGATAAATTTTAGTACTTAATGGAACATTGTGCTGCTTCTCAGCATTTACTCTGTCCAAGGTGGAAAGCATTCCTTGTACCAGAGCCCAGTGGTGGGAAGGTATAATATTTCTGCCGTGATTTAGACTTCCAGCCTTTAAGACTCAGGCCTTAGGAACTGGTGCCAGCTGTCTGTCCTTTCAGTTTTAAGTTTAACTTCACAACTAGCTTTTCCAATATTCTGTTGATATTTCTCTTTTATGTGACAGATGTGGTTTCACAGGGCAACTAGAGGCTGCTTAAATTCTGTAAGTAAATACAGTGGTGGAGCTGTTTCCCTAATTTGGGAACTGAAATAGCAGCTCTGACAGGGGAAAGAAATAAGATTTAGAACCCGGCTGGTGTGGCACAGTGGCTGAGCATCAACTTATGAACCAG